>BHFT01019192.1:0-28577 GCA_004320025.1 Laticauda laticaudata
ATGTATGTATGTATGTATGTATGTATGTATATATATATATATATGTATGTATGTATGTATATATACACACACACACATACATACTGTATACACGTACACACACATATGCAAATAACTGAGGACATCCTACCAGTATGAGAGTCAGAGAGCATAAGTCTGTGCGTTTGTGCCAAGGAAGAAGGAAGTTATTTCAGACTCTAATCTCTTTGACAAAGAGCAGGGAACAGTGACAAACAAAATGGGGACAGAGACTATGTAATTGTCCATCTTTGTCTGCTGTTCCCTTCTGGTCAATTGACCATGAGAGGCTAAAAAGTCATTGCTGTTGAAATTAGGCTTCCAATATACCCTGCCTATATTTAGTGGAGTGACATGCTAACTAGCATGTAGTTGCTAACTACTACGTAGATGACAGTGGATAATTGGCTGTCTTGTGTTTTTTTAAGCCTGAGAATCTTTTCACCCTCCTTCACCCTACATTCTATGAAACCGAGGGCTGTCAGAATTGGCTGAACACCAATCAAATGATCAAATCACTGAAAAATGTCAGTATCCTGGAATGATTTCTCTATAATTATTAGAGAGACAATAGAAATGTATAAACATCTGAATAATTTAAATAGGGGGAAAGGTGAACAATTGTCACTTTATCTTACTGCCACCGTGCCAGTTAAAGGTGAGGCTGCATGGCTGAAAGATGATAGCCCTTGTTCCTAGACTCCTACCAGTGAGAAAGGTTATTTTAAAAGTTAAGTATATTTTCTTTTTCTCAGGTAATAATTGTACAGATTGAATTGTTTGATTTAAGCAAAAGAAAAGCCAGGCAAATTATATCTCAAAAAGATTAACTAAGGAAAAAATGCAGAAAATGCAAACTTCCAGGGAAAAAAAAAATCTGTATTTGTCTTGTTTTTTCAGTCAAAAGTTGAAAATAATGTTCCAGATTAATAGGATGTTTTTTATGATATATGCCTCAGAAAACATTTATTTCTTTATGTATAATAAATTTCTCCATTCATAATTGAATGAAAAAGCCCATTCATTGTGAAAACTGTAAGTTCTGAGCAAATCCTTCAGAACTTCAGTTTTCTTAGGAAAGTGAAGGGATTTGCGAAGATGACACGCATTCAGAAGCATGTAACTGAAGCAGCTGAAAGCATTAAGACAGTTACTTTAAAAAAGGGGGGTTCCATCCATATCCCTCATATGTCAAAATATTTCAGCTGATAGGATTTGCATAACTAGAACCTGCATGTGAAAAATATTGAACTCAATAACTGTACAATCCCATTAAAATGCATTTACAGTTCTAGATTGGATAAGTTTCAAGACATTAAAGCAAACCATAACATAGGACTAAATATAATTGTCCTTTTCCAGTACATCTCCCTGCTTTGTAATACCAATTATGAAGTGTTAGCTACAGTGTGCTACTGCCAGATGTGCACAGGTTTAGATGCTGTTGCTTATGCTCCTGCCAATTCTTTTTTTAAGTCTAATGTTATTCAAAGAGGATTGTAAAATATATACAAGTGCAATCTCTTCTCCAATGCACAGTTAATGTACATTTATAGATGAAGTGGTGGCCTCCCAACTACTATAGCTTATATTTTTATTTCAACATCTGTGCCTTCTCAAAGGGAGTGTCTTATTTTCTGAGATGAAAGCAATTCAGGATCTCTAATCTTTTGCATAGTCTTTCCAATAGATCTGTTTTCACTTTCTGCTTTCTTTTTATGTTATAGACATTCTTTTCTAGCATTGACCTAGATATATTCAAAGCTACATGTGAATACAGAAAGGAATAAAGCAGGGGTGTTGAACTTGTAGCCTGCAGACCGGATGCATCACACGCTGGCTATGCCCACTCCCATTTTAGCAAAGGGGGGAAAGACATGATATGTCATATTACAACAGCGTGACGCTGTGAGTTTGACACCTCTGGTATAAAGGGTTCTTTATGTAACCTAATGTTAATTAAGCAGCTTCTCACTTTAGACAACTTAGAAGCTACAACTGCTACAATACACAACAGCCCCACAGCTGGTAGATTGATTCCTATGTTGCCCAATAAGATCAATTTTACTGTCACTGCACAGGCTTCAGTGATCAATTCAATGGTAGTCATTTCCTTTAAGGGCCTGTGTGGCACAGTACTATGTGGACTGTCATATCCAAAATGAGTTTGACTGTCCTGTTAAGTCATCAAAATAAAGCTGTTTAGCACATCACCACAGCAAATAAAAAAAGCTACGGCCCAGGAAGCAGTTTCTTAGATTATGCTCCAAATTCTGTGAAACATGCTGGCACCCAGCTTTTAGAAAACTTCCAAACATGCTGGCACCCAGCTTTTAGAAAACTTCCAAAAGTCATCTTTATGAACTTTGTGCTTCATGGAGAAGGAACTTTTTTATTTCTTTTTCTAGTTTTATACTTATGAATTGAGATGAGATGATCACTTGTTTATTGGGTTTCTTGTAATTTGATCATTTTCCAGGACTGTAGGATAGGATGATATGTTAATAAATGAATATCTGTGCTCACATTCCTTCACCTTGTAATGTTTTTCAAAACTATCTTTTAAGACTAAATGTTGTGAGTGTAGAAGATAAGTATTCCTTTTACAATGAGAATGATGACACTGACATAATTACAAACTGCAATGAACACTTCTCTCTAATACCTATATGAAATAGAAATCTTATCAGAAGTTTTTTACTTGATATTTACTTATTTGTATCTGGCATATGTCCATTTCTTCAGAATAACTCTTTATTAACTCTCTAGATGTTGTCAAAGTAAAACTTCACCATCCCTTAGCATCAGATTGGCTGGGTGGAATTATCTAGAACTCTAGTTCAGAGGTGTCAAACTCAAAGCCTGGGAGATGGATCTGGCCCATGCGGTGCTTAGATCTGGCCTGTGGTCCCTCTTCCAGAGAAAATGGAGCTCAGGAGAGCCACCCATGGCCCTCCTGAGCTCTGTTTTATCTTTCAGAGGGTTGCAGGCCGAAAACAGAACTCAGGAGCCCATTTTTTCTGGATAGCACTCAGACCACCACAGGCGCCCCCTGACATGAGTAATCTTGAGCTGACCATGCCCACCCTGGCCACACCCACTTCGACTCCCTGAGGTCAAACATAATCCTGATGTGGCCCTCAATGAAATTGAATTTGACACCCCTGCTCTAGTTCAAAAACATCTAGACTGTCACTGTCAAGCTCCAAAACCCAAGAAAGACATGTTGAGGTTCTCCTAAGCTGGTTTCTTTATTGTTCCTCACCTACAGTCAGAAATATTACTAAATTAAAGCAAACTAGTTGCATCATTAAATATATATTCTGAGAATTTCTAGAAAGGAACTACATTAACTCTCTTCTTTTCAATCAAACTATCTAAATTTCATTGTCTCTTGCTCCCCTGAAATGCATTCCCTCTCTCCTGGGAATCCAGATTGCATTCCACAAGTCACAGATTTCTCACCCCTACTTTACCAGAATGAGATGGGAAGCTACATTTTCCATTGTAAGAATGAGGAAGACTATTATTATGAACAACTTGGGACTTTACACACCAGCATATTTGGAAGGCAGAATCACATGCACTGACTCTTAGTAGTCAAACAGCATGCAGTCCAATTACTCATGCAATATATTTGTTCAAAACATTTTGATTGCAATCAATCATGCCAATATCACTGGGGGACAACAAAAAATAGTTTGTTGACATTCATGCCAAATTGGCATTTTATCTTTAACAAAACATTGTTCCTACAGATGACGGATTTTTGACATTTCTGAAGCCAAAAACTGATTCTTCAAATTGAAGACTTGATAGACCTTCCTCTTTGTTTTTCCAATTTTTCCTTTTTTTTCTTGAAAATGGGATTACACAAACAAGCACATCCTTTCATTGTCAACACTGGCATTTTGTCCTGATACATCACCCACTCCAGTGGGCCTCCTGCTATCCTTTTGGCCATTTCTCCCTGACTTCTAGGAAATCCAAATCTCCAGATGAATCTTTCCATAGACTTTATCAGAATATTGCTTCTAGGAGCCATTAATTGGCTATACATCTGTTCCTCACTTCATATTTAACAAGCCAGGTAAAGACAGAATTTTTTTGATACTGAACCAGAAAGTCTTACATTCAAATATTCGATCAGTGGATCATTGAACATAATCATTTGCCAGCAGATAAAACTACTTTATAGGACTGTTATTATGGAAATAAAATAAAAAGAAACCTCTTCCTTATGAAACCTCAATGTGGGATAAAAATGAAAACAACTCTAGCACCTAAAATTAATATAGCAATAGTAATACTGGAAATATACATATTAATAATGAACTGCTTGCAAATGTAATGCATCTTGTGATAATATAAAAAAACATACTTAAATATCTTTTAAACTTATTTTTCTCTACCCTACGAAACAACCTTTTCTCTTCATATGATCTGATTAATAAGAGTAGCAATATAATTTCCTATTTGTTTCATTCATTCATGTCAGAAGCATCACAATTATAATAAGGGCATGCTATATGATATAAAATTTAAAATAGAAGTATAAAATATGTACAAATTAAACAGATCTTGCCCAGAAACTAGCAACATTAATTGCACTCTGTCGTGCTACCATTAGGTGAGCACTGATTGGGACACAAAGGGCAGATATACATATCTGTTATTTCCTGCATGTCACCACAATTGCAAAGAACAGAAGCCACTGGATAGCCCTGTTTGTTCAGAGTATCTCTGGATCTTGTTGTGCCCATACACAATGATTTCCATATTTACCAGCTTTTGTCAGGCCCAGGTGTCTGTTGGTTCCATCCAGTGTTGGTTCTTTGTAGCTTTCCATATATTCACTCTTCAAAATCTTCTGTTGACCTAAAGAAACTTTCCCTGTATATTTTAGTCTCAGATGAGCTGGTTGTGCGCCATATAGAGTGTATCATCTCAATATTGATGATTTGAGTCTCTCTCTGTATGCTGTTACTTCTCTGAGAATAGCAGGTGAGGCAATGCCAGCTAGGTGGTAGATCTTATTGAGAGGGGTAGATTTAAGGCATCCAGTAATGCTTCTGTTAGCTTCATTCAGAGCAACATCTACTTTCCCAGCATGTGCTGATTTATACCAGACTGAGCAGACATATTTCCCTGCTGAGTAGCAAAGAGTTAGAGCTGTTGTCCTAAGGACCCTTGATTTGGCACCCCAGGTAGGGCTGATTAATTTCCTGAAGATGTTATTTCTGGCCTTCAATTTAGGATTGGTACAGTGCTGCTTATGTTAGGGATTATAAAAAATTCATAGGCCCTTTTATTTCCTATAAAATAAATAAAATAACATTTCTTATTTATTTTATATGCCTTTTTATTTATTATAAAATGCTAAAATAAGGAAAAAGCTGTATAAACCATGCATTGTATTGTATTGTAGCCATTGAACTGAATTTACTGTAGTGCATGTTTTATTCAGATATATATAATTTGCACTCACAAATTAAATCAATCAAAGATGGATAGGCTAGCTGAGGTCTCTGAAGTCCAAAGACAGTACTCAAAGAAAAAGTGTCCTAATGGGAGAAAATCATATTAATATTATTATGGTATGTTCTACAGTCAGCCAGATGCCAGAATGGATTTGGTATTTTTGGCTGTCTAGTGAGTCCTTCCCAAGCACCTGGGATAGGCCGATGTGGATATTTGATGATATTACAGATATTGTCACCAACTAATAGCCTAAGCCATGTAGATCAACCATATTCTTTCATGCTGAGTCCAAAAGTAGAGGATATAAGCAGCTCCAAATAAAGCTGCTTTTTGCAATTGATTGATGATAAATTTGTCAATGTCAACAGTGTTCAAGTAGTTCTCCAAATGTTTTTGGATCGCAACCTAGATGCCTATAACTTTTGGTACTACCTTTGTCTTTTTTTTTTTTCAGTCAGTTTATTTCTATTTGCAGATCTTTGTATTTTCTGTTCTTTCTCTTCTATTCTGCTGTCTCCAAGTACTGTCATCCATTACAATCAAAATACAGTGGTGCTCTTTGACACTAAATTGGGTTGTTCCACCTTACTTCTAGCTGACAAAATTAAGCAGAAATTTCCTAATTTTGTTTTGGTTTAATGTGCTAACCATAATATAGAATAATGCTTCTTTTTAATGTGGGTTTAAGGCATTCTTTGATTTGTAAAATAGAAAGGCCTTTTGGGCAGAAGAAGAGAGAAATGAAATCAAGATGCATAAATCACTTCTAATTGCACAGAATTTCTGGATATAGGTCTAAAATGCACATCATTGATCTTAATTATCCAAATTAGATTTTAAGAATAAATCGCTTTGATTTGGCACCTTTCCTCTTCTCAGTGTTTTTTTTTTTTAATTTGACATTTTCATTTAAAATGTAAAGATTCTTTTGAGTCCTTGTGACGAGATTCTAGTTTTCTTGGCAACATTTCACAGGAATAAGCTCTCTCTTTCAGGATACCCAAATGAAAACAAACATATTTGTGGAAGAGATTCTTCACAATATCTTTTTAAAATATTTATTAATGGAAATATGCCAGTCTATATTAAGACTTCTCATGTTTGTGATCTGATTGTGAGGGCTGGCTTGCATTTCTAAGGGAAAAAATTAATTAATATTATTTATTTATTTATTTAGTTTGTTTGTCAAACATGTACAAGATAACAAGTATAAGTATGAACATAAACATGAATAAAGGAAGTAAATACAGATAAATGGGGACAGTAAGACAGGGGATGGTAGGCAAGCTGGTGCATTTATGCACGTTATCTTTAAGGACCTCTTAAGAATGGGGTGAAATCCACAGTAGACAGTTTGAGGTTGAAGCTATGAGAGTTTGAGGCCTTTTGCATAGAACATTGAATCATAAGGCTGGAAGGGACTGTGGAATTCTAACTCAACCACCTGTCCAAGGCAGGACAAATGGCTCTCCAGTCTTTTTTTGAAAATTTCAATATTTCAATATTTAAGGAAGCCCTAGATTAGACCCAATAATTGTTGAGAAAACATTTCTATATAGTAAAACAAAAACAAAAAACCTCCAAGACAAATCCACATTTTATACTAACTAAAACACCTAAAACTTTGTCTTGGGATTTTGGGATCAGTAGAGGGTTCTGCTATATAATATCCCTCTCAATGCCTAGTAGGGTCTCTACTCAACAGAGACTGTTATTTTGAGAATTGCTTGAAAAAGATCTTCCATAGAACTTTATTTTGTCATCATTTGAAGCATAAATGGAAACAGCTGTTATTTTTCCAGATTCAGCCTGAAAGATCAATATTATGAATCTTCCTTCCTCAGATAGTACTTGTTTCTCTAAAGTTCATGGTAAATTCTTCGCAGCTATAGCTAGCCATTTTTTTCCCATCTGTCCAAGTGAGACCACAATTTTTTGGCTGAGATGAATAAATAAGGAGATAGTATACAGACTTGTCTCATTCAGTTGCCAATTTGGAGCCAGTCTGTTTGCCATGTTCTGTTTGTATTATGGCTTCCAGTCCCGTATATAGGTTTCTCATGAAGACAGTTATCTAAATACAATGACTTTATGTTTAGGTGACAAATACAATGGTTACAAACTTTAAGTTACATGATCATAACAACTGAGGACTCTTCTACCCAAGAAAATATAACTGCAAATGAGATCCTGATACTTTTAGAAATGTGACAGAAGTTTAAGTCAGTATTAAACTACTCAGCCAGGGCTGCTGATTGTCCACCATAGATTTTATTGATTTGATTTGATTTGATTTGTCAATCGCTTACAAGATAATAAGTATAAGTATAAACATGAGTAAGAATACAGGAAATTGGTACGAATAATTGGGGACACTAGGACAGGGATGGTAAGCACAATTGTGCACTTATGCTTGCCCCTTACCTCTTAGGAATGGGGTGAGCTCAATAGTGGATAGTTTAAGGTTAAAGGAGTGCTAGTTATAGGATGTAACAACAGAGTCAAGTAGTGCATTCTGTTGCTGAAGTCATACTTTCTGCAATCAAGTTTGGAGTGGTTAACATTGAGTTTGTATCTGTTGTGTGGTCTTGTATAGTTGCAGCTGAAGTTAAAATTGTTATTGACAGGTAGGACATTGTAGCAGATAATTTTGTGTACTATGCTTAAGTCCAACCACAGGCAGCATAGTTCAAGGTTGTCCAAGCCCAAAATTTCAAGCCTGGTGATATAGGGTATTCTGTTGCAAGCAGAGGAGTGTGTACTCTTCTTGTGAAATACTTCTAGACTTGCTCAATTGTTTTAATGTCTGATATACAGTGCAGATTCCAAACAGATGAGTTGTATTCGAGTATTGGTCTAGCAAAGGTTTTGTATGCCTAGTTAGCAATTCTATATTTCCAGAGGAGAAGCTTCATAAGATCAGATTTACAACCCTTAATGCCTTTTTGGCAATGCTGTTACAGTGAGCTCTGGTGCTTAGGTCATTAGATATGAGTATTCCAAGGCCCTTGACAGAGTGAGGGTTGTCAAGGAGGTCATATCCACCTAGCTTATATTTGGTGTACTTTTTTTTTTAACCAATGTGTAGGGCAGAGCATTTGTTGATCGAGATTTGGAGTTTGCCAATTGTTTGACCATTCAGACATATAATCAAGGTCACTTTGAAGGACAGTAGCATTGTCGGTAGTGTTGAATAGTTTTACATCATCCATGAAGAGGACACCGTTGCTTATAAAGTAATCGCAAAGGTCATTTATGTAGAGTATAAAAAGTATGGGTCCTACAATGCTGCCTTGGGGGACACATCTGTTAACTGGAGCAGGGTTTGAAATAGCGCTTCCTATTTTTACTATTTGTTGCCTGTTTGACAGGAATGCAGTAATGATTTGTAATATGTAATGAATGATTTCTTACTAGTAAACAGTAAGCAGAGACTGTGAGAGAAATATAAGACAATCAGGTTCCAGAGTAAAGCACTGAGCAAATTAACAAAGTTTGCTAATAGGCACTTACCTGTGGGGCTTGGTGGAAAGATCCAATGATGCTCAGTATCACCCATGATAAGAAAAGTATGGTGAAACATGATGTAATACTTTAGCATAAACTCTAGCTTTTTCTACTTGTGTCCTGACATCAGATGCATAAGTCATGTGGTTTGGGTCATAACATTGCAATACAAATAATTTTATAATTTGCTCGCTCTCTTTCAACAGATGCCTATATATCCATAACCTTTTTCTTTGAGAGCTTGCATTTGGCTAATCTGAAAGTCCAAAAGAAATAAGAAGAAAGATGGCTCTTTACTAGTAGATGAAAGTGGACATGGCCACATAGAAATTTACATTTTAAAGGCCTTCATCAATCTGGCATATACTTGCAGCAGTGAAATTCTTGATTTCCTCTCTAAAAGGCATAAAAATACAGTTGTGTTAAGTTGCTACATTGCTACAAATAATTGAAAATGAATATGTTCATAAATAAATAAATTTATGAACCCATCAGTTCATAAAGCATACTGTCTGTCAGGCTTTTCTCTGGTAGATCAGACAGGAACCAATTATATAGGCTTACAATAATGCAGAAACTTGAGATAAGTAGTTTATTACAGAAAAGCTAAAAAGCCATTACTAAATAACTTCAATTACTGCTGTCTATCAAGTATGAATCTTATTTATAATATAAAACATAATTTCAAAATATGAGTGGCTCTTTTTCCAGTAGGCTGGATAGCAAGAACAATGGCAATGAATGATTCCTTCCTCAGATAGTGAGAAATGCACGTATCAAGAACAAGAGTTGACGCATATTTAGAATTTCAGGAAGAAATCTCAAAACCTTGGAGCTTATGTTATTGCATCAAATAAATAAATGGCTTCTTCATGTCCCTCCTGGCTTGTGAAAGCTTCCCAGAAGGTGATAGTAGGATGGACTCTGGTGGTGATTAATACTTCCCTAAAGGAGGGGATAGTGCTCCAGCACTTTAAGGAGGCTGTGATCCTCCCTCTTCTTAAGAAGCCATTGCTGGATTCCATCCTGTTAGATAATTTCCAACCTGTCTCTAATCCTCCCTTTTTGGGGAAAGTTGTTGAGAAAACCACAGAAGCTCCAGAGGTTTCTTGATGAAATAGATTATCTAGACTACCAGTCAGAATTTAGGCTTGGATATGGGACTGAAAGGACATTAGTCCTGCTTTGGATGATCTCTGGTGGGAGTGGGATGGGGGTAGTGCATCCATCATTGCTCTACTTGACCTCTCAGCGGCTTTCGATACCATCGACCATAGTATTTTTCTGGAGCTGCTCCAGGGGATGGGAGTGGAAGGCCTGTGCTATCCAGGTTCACTTCCTTCCTCTGCATCTGCTCTCAGTCAGTGTTGATAGGAGAGGAGAGATCCAGCCCTCACCCACTGCTTTGCAGGGTTCTGCAAGGTACTCTGTCCATTCCTGTTCAACATTTGTATGAAGCCATTGGGTGAGACCATTCATCACCATGCACTAAAGTATCATCAATATGCTGATGATACTCAATTGTATGTCTCAGCCCATGGTGAGTTAAGTGATGCTGTGTCCTCTTTCTTGCAGTGCCTAGAGGCTGTTAGGGGCTGGATGGGAGCAACAGGTTGAAATTGAACCCTGACAAACTGAGTGGCTCTGGGTTTGGGGTTCTTCAGCCCATGGAGAATTTCCATCTTTGGTTTTTGATGGGGTGGCACTATTCCAAACATATCCTGTGCAAAATCTGAGGGATCTCTTGCACTCACGACTCCTAACTGAAGAGCAGGTGGCTGTCATGACCAGGAGGTCTTTTGTGCAACTGTGGGTTGTACACCAGTTATGCTCTTTGCTAGATTGATAATCCCTACTCACAGTCACTCGTGCCCTAGTCACTTCCTGTATTAACTATTACAATGTGCTCTATATGTTGTTGCCCTTAAAGAGCATTTGGAAGCTCCAATTGATACAAAATGGAGTGGCCCGCATGGTTTTGTGCAGATCTTGGTGTGCACGTGTATCACCTGTCCTGCAGGAACTGCATTGGTTGCCAATTTGCTTCCAGGTGCAATTCAAGGTGCTGTCACCTTTAAAGCCCTTCATGGCTTGGGGCCAGGTTATCTGTCTTTTGCTGATCACATCTATCTGACCAACCAGAGTGAAGAGACAATGAATGTTGCAGGTCCCCTCCCTGAGGGAGATATACCTGTTGGGACCAAGAAGAATGATCTTCTCCATGATGATTCTCTCTTTTTGAAACATCATTACCCCAGAGATTACAATGGTCCCCACTCTAACACTCCTCCAGAAGGCGCTAAAGACTTGGTTCTACAAGCTAGCCTGTGGAACACAGAGAAGGATGGAGCCCATTAAATGGTTCAAATGATGTGTTGTTGGTGGGATGTGGGGGGTGTTATATGATTAGTATTAGTATTAATATTATTATATTCTCTTTTATTAGTTTTTATGAGGTTTTTATTCCTGTAAGCCTCCTTGAGTCACCATGTGTGAATAGGTGGCAATATAAATTTCCTAAAACAAAATAAAATAAATAAAAAGTCAATGACTGACTAGATAAATGATATATGAGAGAAGTTTTATTAATTGGCCTTTGAACTAAATACTTGTATCATTTACAAATATAAATTGAGAACATTGCATCATGCATTTCATGGCCTTTGTTGTCTGTATACCAAGGGGAAATAAATAAAATGTGTTTGAATTCTTAGTACAGGAAGGAAAATGTGATTTAACAGGCTTAACCAAGACTTAGCAAGATAAGTCCCTTGATTGTAGAATAGCAGAATACAATTTGTTCAGAACAAATGCAATCAATAGAAAGGATAAATTTTACTTCATGTTGAAAGTATTCACTTCTGTTCAGAAGTCTAGTTAATGAAGGAGAAGGAAAAGACAATATATAGAAATAAACTTCAGAACTTTCAAAAAGGCATGAAGTTCTAAGTACAGAGAGTGAAATTATCCACCATTCCCACGCTGGAGGGCAATAATGGGAACTGTAGTTCAACATATTACCTACTTTTCACAAATTTTAAAAAAGCATGATCTTTATATGTAATATAACTTCACAGTGATGATCTAACATTTGTTTTGTGCATTCCTGAGCCCATGAATTTAAGGAATCAGTTTTATGCATCATATATAAATTTATTTTCATGTGCAGAGAGATCTGCAGCCAAGTTTAGAAAATAGGAACTTCTCAGTGTTAATGGAAGCAATTATAAAGAATAAGTTATGCATGTATATATAATGAGTTACGCATCTCAGGGATTATTATTAGCATGCCTGTGCTACTGAAAAACATATATCATGTTTTATTTTAACTATGATGACATAACAATAGAAATCTTTCCATCACAAAGTCTATCTTGGAATACTAACTCAAAGATAGTAAATAAGGCCAGGTAATGAAATTCAACATCTTATCTGCAATTTTGTTTCCAATCCTAGAGAGGATGATCACTGCAGTCATCCAGCTCTATTGTATAATTTCATATGAAATTATGAACATCTTTCATCTTATTCATTTAGCTCTCTTGTGCAGTTTCACACCAAACATGCATATCTTTCATCTTGTACAGCTTCACACCTTTGCACAACATTAATATATTTGAGACAACTGAGGATGGGGCATGCATACTTCCACACACTTTAAGCCCCTGTCCCACTGCACTAACGGATGCAAAGATGATGTAAAACATTAAAAAAAGCTTGCCATCCGTTGGAAAACGCGATGCATCCGTTGTGTACTCACTGCGTACGTGTTTTCATATGCTCTATCCCTCGAGCATCTGTCCACTGAGATTTCATCTGCGCAAGAAGTTTTGAGCTGCACAAAACTTTGTGAGCGAGATGAACTTTCTGCCGCGTACGATGTACATCCGCGGCATATATGGGCAACAAACGTTCTCCGTCCATTATCATCCATTTAAACGACCGCTGTATCCTCTCAGCATCCTCTGGCCATCCACTCAACTCAACATCCTCGCAAGCTGAAAAATGGAAAGAGGGAGGTTCCATGGTGGTTGCTCCCATCCAGCCCCTAACAGCCTCTTGAGCACTGCGAGAAAGAGGACACAGCATCACTTAACTCACCATGGGCTGAGACATTACAGTTGGGTATCATCAGCATATTGATGATACTTTAGTGCATGGTGATGAATGGTCTCACCCAATGGCTTCATACAAATGTTGAACAGGAATGGACAGAGTACCTTGCAGAACCCTGCAAAGCAGGGGTGAGGGCTGGATCTCACCCTCCAGGAAACTGCACTTGGCCATGAGTACATCTCCCGGTCAGTGAGCTTGACAGCGCCTGCCCAGATTTTTTGAGTGTAGCTTGCCATACCAGGTGTGCATGTGCTTCCACCATCCCAGAAGTACAATCTGCAGTGTACCCGCTCTCTGCCTTGTCTCTCCAAGCTGCCTGCTTCTTCTTTGGTGTCGCGATAGAGTCTGTGTGCCCTTTCCTCCAAGGTACTCGTTCTTCCTCAGCCATTCCAGCCACCTCATCCTCATGCTCCTTGGAAACAGTGTACTGTTTCCTCTCTCCCTTCTCCTTCCCTTGCCTCTTCCTCCCTCTGGCAGGGCCTTCAGGGGCTTGAGCAGCAGGGCCTTCGGGGCTTGAACAGCAGGGCCTTCAGCAGCAGGGCTTTGAGGGCCTTGGGGCTGGTCCACCACAGCAGGAGCAAGCAGCATCATTAGCAGTAGCAGTAGCAGCAGCAGCACAGCAGCAGCAGGTTCAGAGTCAGTGCCAGGGGGTGGGATGCTGGTTCTGTCCTTCTTGCCAGGGCTGGAACGAGTAGGCACGGGCTTCCTCTTCTTGCCTGACTGACGAACCATGGTGTTCCTGCAAGATGTAGTGTGGCAGCACGTCTTTCCTCTGAATGCTGACTGCATGCGTGCTGCATCCTTTTATATCTGCGGAGCTGACGCAATCATACTCCCCGCATGCGCAGTGAACGCTTTGCATCCCAATATACATCCCCGCAGCATCCGCTTTGCTTCC
Source organism: Laticauda laticaudata (assembly GCA_004320025.1). Taxonomy (NCBI): domain Eukaryota; kingdom Metazoa; phylum Chordata; class Lepidosauria; order Squamata; family Elapidae; genus Laticauda; species Laticauda laticaudata. The sequence continues at coordinate 14,021 of BHFT01019192.1, forward strand.
TATAGGTGTCCGTGATGCATCCGCATCATCCGCTAATGCATCCGCCCCTTCCGCTATGTGTCTGCTTCGCAATTCTCCCCCGGAAGCCCTTCGGAGGTGTCATCTGCTTCCATCCACATCATCCGCTAGGCTTCCTATGAACATCCTTTAACATCCCCACTACGTACTAGCAAGAAAGAAAAGAAATCTGACAGAACAGATTTCAGAACAGAACAACAAAATCTGTTCTTTTCTGTTCTTTTCCATTCTGTTTATGCAAATTTTTGCCACTTTTTGGAGTGGTACCAAACGGAATGGAGCCACCCCCGAAATTTTGCTCGTCTGCTGTGTCCTTTATGCATATGTTTTGCATCCGTTGGCCAGTGGGACCTAGCCTTTACCCCCATAAGTGAGCAGATAATAATTTTATCTACATTAATATATGTTAATATAAGTTCAGGATGATTAGTGATTATACCAATGTCTAACTACAAAGCATAGAAAAATAGATTTGGACTATGTCATGAGCACAGAAGCCAAATAAAAATTTCAAACTAGCCATGTGTCTATTTAATTTTCATGTCATTTAATTCATACTGAATCACTTAGTGCCATTAATAATGGCCAACTTCTAAAGTTAAGAAATATTTTCAGATAAAACACAGTATCCCCCAAAAGTCAGTCTTAGTTTATAATCCAAATTTGCATCCATAGTTTCATCATCTTCCTCACTCCATCTTTCACTTAACATTCCAAATCTTATTCACTTATGAATAATTTCTGAATGAAACAGGTTAACATGGATTTCCATCAGGATAAAATATTTTATTCTGTGAATGCATCTAAGGTAAAAAAAAAAAATCCCCATATCTTGCAATAGGATAAGATTGTAGCCCTGTAGGATTGTATCACTTGATCAATTGGAGAGTGCTGGTTAAGGTTCCAGATTTTTGGATTTACTCTTTTTTTATTTTGTTTCTACTTAGAGTAGTATTTCACAAGATGAACACCCATATTAGCTTTTTAAATAAATAAATAAAATCCAGACATTTCTTCTTCTGTATTAAATTAAGAATCAACTAAATGAATCCTTTTCAGATCACATTTGGATCTGAGAAAAGCTGAAGGCTTGAGCTGTGCAAAGCAACAAACTTTCACAAACAATGAAGGCTACTGCAATCTTCAGAAATCTTGATACAGCTGTTCTGAGGAGTGTCCCCCGTTTTTTGTGTTAGATGTTCCACTATAATATTATTGTTGAATTGTACATACTGTACATCTGGTCACTACCATAATAAAGGATTTTGTTCAGAGGTGGTATTCAGCAGGTTCTGACCAGTTTTGGAGAACCAGTAGCAGAAATTTTGAGTAGTTCACAGTACCAGCAAATACCACCTCTGACTGGAGATTTTACAAATACCACCTCTGACTGGAGATTTTATCCTTCCCCTGCCATGCCCACCATGTCCAAAGAACAGGTAGTAGAAAAATTTGAATCCAACCACTGATTTTGTTGTATGTGTGTGTGAAATGCTCAAACAAAAATTCTGCTGGGCCTACCAACAAACATAATTGGTATGAAGGTACAGATGACCTGGGAAAGCCTTTGAAGTAGTAGTCATGCCAAATCTTACAGATGTTGTAGCTGTCTCTGTGCTTTAGAAGTGGTAGTGTGTTCATATCATCTGTGAAGCACACCTCAAGCTTCTTAGCTTACGAGGCTGTGATTATTCGGAATTAAACAAGTAATGCTACTTACAGGGGTGTCCGCAGAATGTCTGCTGGGTGAGCACAGCTCCACATTGGAGCTTCTCATCTTGACTCTCCTGACTACTTATTTCTGAATGCCTGTATACAAAAGATCCTAGGAGTAAAAATGAAAATATTTCCATTGGGAATATTATAAGAGTTAATGAGGTGCTAATGAGGCAGCACTTAATACTTTTAAACCTTCTATAATTATGAGGAAATACTGTACTAAAGGGTAAACAGAAGTATGTGGTAACCATGAAATCCTGTAGAATTGCAAGGTTTAAAGAAAATCTGAAAGTATAATTTGTATTAGAGTTCATTTGATTGCAATCAGGCAAATGGGCAACTGCTCCCAAAAAAAATACTCTGATGCAAATTCAAATCTCAAGTTACAAATGAGTTCCTAGAGAGGCAGTGATTATCTTGAAGTTGTTGTACAGAGATGAACAGAGCTGACAAGATAAACATATATCTCATCAGATCAGGAATATTCATAAACATCTCACTCTTCTCATCTCTTTAGCTTGCATTCTTAGAACCATTTAAGACAACTCAGTATGTAAATCATTCTAATATGAGAGTTAATTTTTATTTCATCTCAATTACTGAATATTTGTATACAGTTACTGTACCTTAGAAACATGCTCTACATTTTTAATCACCCCAGGAAAATTTGCATGGAACACTATTACAGGCTCACCAAAAATGAGTTACAAGCCTATCTTGCCATGAGGGAATGCCTGCCTTTATTACTATTGCAAATAAATTCCTTCTTCTTTGCTCAAATTAAAAATGAGTTGTTTAAAATTTGGCCTTGGCCCAATGCCTGCAGAGAATTGCTTTCTCATCATTCTATAGCCAATAATCTCTGCTGCATCAATGAACTTCTGAAGCTGTTTGCTCTGCCCATAACTAAATGGCAGGTTTATTAGGGCAGGTACTAGACTGTTGTAATGGGAGCTTCTCAGGAGCCCCTCAAATATAATTATAGTTCTTCTCCACAGCTGCATATGAATTCCATTATTTCTGCTCCATGACAATTCCAAAAATACATTCGTGTGGGATGAAAATATAAGAATATTCACCAGAAAGAAAATATTACTGGATAATTATTTTCCAAATCCACCAGAACACAACCAGAGAGAATGCCAGTGCAGCAAAGAAATGTTTATTTGGAGCAAGAGTAAGAACTATCCAATACAATATGTAGAACATTAAGGGAAGAGAACACAGAAAATGGTAACAGGGGTGTCTATGGAAGGGTCCATAAAGACATGTGACAACCATATAACTAAACTCCACCTCTTTTTTTACCTGGCTGGGTCACAATATAAAAGGCAGTTTATTAAAATATTTCTTATACAGTGTGAAATTATTTGAGAAATTATTGCAAAACAATTAAACCACTACAAGCCATTAAGGTAATTATCACTTTATAATAATTATTACCTTATATATCCTTCATTCAGTCTGAGTTTTCCTTAATTTCTAGGAAAAATAAAAGTTTTTTTTTTAAAAAATATTGTCACTTAACTTTAATGGGAAATGTCCATAGTTATGCTAAAAGCAAAAGTTTCTGAGGGCAGAAATGCAAAGAATGTAAACAGGCCACCGTAACTGCAGATTGATTGTGGGAAATGCAAAGGAAGTTTTCCCTAAAGCCTTGAACAATTCAAGAGACACTGCAATTAAACCCAAAAGATTATAAAGAGGGCTACCAGCCCTAATTGTCAGAGGCAGTCAGTTATAGAAATCCAATCAACTTCTGATGTTATTAAGAAATTTCAGTTCAAGCTAAATTATGCATGTACTGGGAAGTTTCATCCACATTTTGTCCCATCATAGGAACCCAGCAAGGCTGGCATTTGTACTTTTGCTTGAGCTATTTTCTTTATTAACTGTAAGGGCATTAACAGCTTCCACTGTCCATCCTTCCTTCTTTATTACGGGTTTTCTAATCAGAAATGTCATACCATTTATTTTTCATTTAATTTTCAAATGTATGAATAAGCAGACACAAAGGTATCATGTTTTAGGTTTTAATGGAAGAGAAACATTGGCTGGTTTCCAGTTGTTCCCTAAATTATACTTCCAGAGAACTTGCATTAGTTTTCTAGGTCACATTCCACAAATAATCAAGTTCCATCTGTCCTTAAATCTATGCAGATGGATTTGTTTGTTTCATTTGTCTCAGTGAATTGTGTGTACTTTCCACTTCAAGTATCACAGTTCATACTGCTGAACTACTCTAAGGAAAAAAAAATATTCTTGGGGCAAATTCCCAAGTCCATGTAAAAGATGAAACTTGGGTTGAAAGATCTTCTAGATATATCTAACTGTGCTACAACCTGCATACATACATACACATCATGCTTTTTCCTTTTCTATATTATGCAACATGCAGAAAAATGTGTGAGTAATACTAAATCAAAGAAATTAAAATCAGATTTTAAAACGTAATTAGAGATAGTTTATATCAATAGCATGTCCCATACCTATTCACATAACTTTCTATGCTATGCATGCTCTTCACAAAATACTCAGCCTACATTCCAATTGCAGCTTTTCATGCCACATGCTTATCAATAAGTGGGCCTCCAAATTTGGATCATTAATTAATTAACCAAAAAATTTGGATCACAAATTAATTAATACAGCCAATTATTATTTTTTTTGTATATAAACTTGTTAAAAAGATCAAGGAAGAGACTAAGTTACCTGCCTGTTTCCATGCCACGTGTAGCATTCTCTATTAATTGAAAGGACACAATGTCTCAGAATGGGCACATTTTAATTTGTGTGTCATAAGCATATCCAAAGCCCAGTTTTATCACAAGCATGCTCACACAGTTTTATGTAAGATAGGAAATCTACTCTTATAAGTCAGTATAGCACAACCTGCATCACACAAACTAAGAGTTATATGGTAAAGACTGACATATTTGGGATATGTACTTTTATCTTGATTTTCTGAAATTTTTGGTTTTTAGAACAGGGTAATCCTTCACCATGATTTTATTCATTTGATTAGAATAAATTGGCTTTAAACCACTAGCATAGATGGCTCCTGAGTCTCATACTGGTTCTTCCAGGGATCAGTTGTGGTCCACAAAATCTTTCCCAATAGTGTATATCAGTGGTAGGATTCAATTTTTTTTACTACTGGTTCTGTGGGCGTGGCTTGGTGGGCATGGCAGGGGAAGGATAATGTAAAATCTCCAGTCAGATGTGGGATTTGCCAATTCTAGAAATACTCAAAATTTTCACTACCGGTTCTCCAGAACTGGTCAGAACCTGCTGAATACTACCTGTAGTGTGTAGGTATTAACCAAACTTCTACACGTTAATATATGATCACTACAGAGTGGCAAAGGTTTCAAGAGGATTGTATGCCTAGTTATCTGCTTGCTTGCTTCCTTGGCTTCTTCTCAGCCTTCCTTTTTTCTCTTCCTTTCATCTCAGGCATTCCTTAACTTTCTTTTATGTGGCCATTAGGTTTTGCATTGTGAGACCCAATATGCTGCTGAAAAGCTAGTGCATCCATCAGCCTTTGAAAGCTGAATGTTCCTGGCTTAAAGCTACAATTTGTAAAAGAATGAGCTGTTCCATGAGCCCAAAAGCATAGCAGAAGTTTCTGCACATTGTTTTACAGTTATCTCTTCCTGCAAGTGCATCTCAAAACAAAGGACTATCAAGGGCAGCATACTATTTGATTAACTGAATTTCATCCTTTCTCTAGGACCTCAAGGCAACTAGAAAACAAAGATTTTGCTTCCTGGGTGTTTTGGGTGTATCTTACAGTGTTTTTAGCTTTTGATCATGAAAATAACCTATAATTGTAACCAATGACATACCATTTTATAGAAATCTGTTTTTTCACAATGGCAACTGTAATTTTTTTAATATCTGTTGTCAATGTTGCACACATAAAAGAAACATATAAAAACATGGAACTGTTGTTGAAGCACATCCAGTACACCAAGTACAAATGAAATATCCATGAAGTTTTAAAAGTAGTGGTTCTGCTACTTAGAATGCAGCTCAGAAATACCAAGAATTGTTGTTACATATGCAAATGGGACAGCCATGCAAGAGAGTTCTTAAAAAGAAATTGTCACTCTGAAGAATTTGGTTTCAGGGCAGAAAAAATGCAGCATAAACTATTGATTAACCCAACAAAGATATTTTTGTTTCTGCTTCACATAGAACTTGGACTGATGAATTTTTTTATGAAAATGATGAACAAGGGAATTGAATATTATCATTATCTGAGATAGATGTTTTCAAGAATAACTGATACCAAGATTAAGAAAAGTATTTTTGTTGATCCACCGAACAACTACATCATCAGTGACAAGAGTTTAAACATTATTGGGCCAGAGAAAATCACCTGGAAAGATTCAAAGATGTAGTTGGGAATTTTCTTGGCAACTACGGAGCACCAAACTATATTCAGCTGGTTGACAAACTTCTTACAGCATATAAGACAATGAAATGCAACATGCCTGAAGATTCATTTTCTCCATTCTATCCACATTTTGAACAGAGAGGGCCACTGGTTTGAAAGAGGGGTCAAAGAGGCCATCTATTTTAAAATGAACACCCTCTCCTAATAGAAGGAGAGGGATACAACATTATCTATCTCCTGTCTACAACAGAATCCTTTCAGCAGTTCCAGGAAGACTCCACACCCATTTACACGACTCAGGTAAGCCTGAGTATGCAAAGAATTTTCCAAATGAGAACACAGAGAAACATTCAAGTGGCCTCAATGACTCGCTAAAACAGGTGTGTCAAACTCACATCATCATGGCAGCATCACGTGACATATCAAGCCTTTTTCCCTTCGCTAAACTGAATGTGGGCATGGTCAGTGCATGACACATCTGGCCAGGAGTTTGACAGCCCAGCTCTAAAAGAATGAAAAGGACCAGCCATCATCAAGGAATATAAATCCTTCCATTGCCTTCATCCAGTCAGAGCTGAAAAAACTTTTTGGATGAGAAGTGAAATGTCTTCAAAGAAAAATGAAAATCTGGTTGTCTTTTGAAAAAGCATTATTGCAACTGCCTAACTGTGTTTTTTCTGGTTGTTGTTATTCTTGCCTTGCTTTGGATTGACCTCATGCCTTGACTTGGTTCATTTTTTGTGAATTCTGAACTTTTCTTGCCTTGTGAACCTCTTGTATTTTTGGATCCTGTATTTAATTTTGCCTGATGGGTTTGTTTTGATTGGGAAACTTTCAGGTGCCTTGTGGACTCATTGGCTATTGCTCTATGGACTAGTATTGGTCTGCTTGTGACTGGTCTTCATTGGGACAGTTCTGGGTTTTTGATGGAAGGAGTTGTGGGGCAATATTAATAAACCCACTAAATCACAGTTGTGTGTGTGTGAGACAGAGAGAGCGGAACTGTGCAGTAACTTAGAAATCTCCATTTTATTCTTATCACAACCCCATGAAATAGAATAGCTGAAAGTGACTGTACTAAAGGCACATTGAGTTTCCTTAGTTCCGTATCTGTGCAGTTTATTACTCCATTAGTTTTGCCAGGGGCCAAACATTCAATAAGAATACACACTGTAGATTTGCCCTGTATCTGAAACAACTGAAACAATACAGTGAAGTTCAGATTTCACACAAAGATCAGTTTCAAGATAAGATTATATATATTTCCCTGAATCTCTTCTGAACATTTCTTAGTTACTTAATTTAAGAGCATGGCAAATCTTTAAATCAGCAATCTCAAAAAAGTTAGTAATCAGATCACAAATGTTTTCATTTTATAATAATCAAAAAGAGGGAAATTTGTTTTTTCGTTGCCTGCCAGTGAGTAGGGTAACCCTAACCCGAACCTAACCCTAACCACAGAGTGGTTGATTAATAAAAGTGTGCAGAAACCAGCTTGTGCAAATTTAGATGCTGTGGGCCAAAAAGCTTTTGGACACAAGATTTCATCACTAGTGGCAGACCAAAAAGAAAAAAGGAACTAAAACCTTTCTTCCCAAAGGAAGAAAAATTGCAGCTGTATCCACCCATTTGATAACCTCACATCCTACTGAAAATGCAATTTGGTGACTTGTACAAAAGTACAGCCAAGAAAGAATATCAAAGTGGAATATTAGCATTGCCGAGACAAGGCCAGAATAAATGTGTGCATCCAATTTATGAAATTAAATTACTAAAGCAGCTGCCAATGGAGTGGATAAAAGAGAAGAGAAAAATGGGGTAACTTATAGCACTCTTATCCAATCAAGTGAAGCATAAGTTTTTTTTTTTTACTTTTTACCAAATCCACATCTCAAATCTGAAAATCATGATTAAATTTTTCTAATACATGTCTCATTCCTTAGGAACTGGCATTTTCTGTATTTGCTTTTGTGAAGGTATATTAACCTGACATTTCATTTTTCTTTGTCCCTGTAGTCATGCTTTTATATTCTACTTTGCATGGTGTAAAATGGCTATTTTCTTGAGCAATTAGCACAGGTTTTACTGGTCTTGCTGTGAAAATAGTCCAGATAACTAGGGGCAAGCGTTAGAGAAAAAACCCTTTCCATTACTAAGTCCTCAGGAAAACTGTTGATTGAAAAATCTACCACTATATTGCTGCAGCCTATCAAAGCCATAATAGCAGCTTGCAAAATCATTATAATCAATGTTGGGATTGTATAACAGAAGCCTGTGTCCTTTTCTACTGCAACATAATTTTGTAAAAATCTTTTCTGTTTTTTTATTCATAAACATGAAAAAATCTCATACTTGTCTTAAGATGTGGTAGAAACTATACTTTGCTTATTGATTAGGAACAAATGCAAATTCTTACAAAGTGTGCTTATATCTTCTGTTCACACTTTTCCAGTGTGCCAAAGATCATATAAGAAGAAGGTGAAAGTACACATACCTGAAAATTACATGGCATAGCATTAAAAATGTCTCTAATGATATTATTCCCATGTATCAATCAAACTCACATTATCCTCACTGAAGTCACAGAATTGCTCTGTCGACCTCTCCACTCAACTTGCTATTATTCTTGTGTGGTTGAGTATAAACTTCTGTGTAGTACCTGAATGCTACACAGCTATGCTCTCTTCAGTTTGTTATTATTTATGAACATTGACATTCATGACTTTTTAATCCAACTTCTTCCTTTGGCACAGGTTAAATTTACATCTAGTTCACTGAACCGACTAGCTGGCCCCGCCCACCCCACCTGACCCCCTCCCAGGAGTCTCCACCAGCCTGTTTTGGATACAGGTGAGTGCAGGGTCCATGCAGAAGCTTTGGGAGGGCAAAAAATGGCTCCCAGAAGTTCCAGAAATCCAGGAATGGGGCTGTTTCTGGCTTCTGAAGGGCATCCAGAGCCCATGGGAGGCCAATTCGCCTTCCCAGCGGTCCGAGGGAAGCCTCTGGACTCTGGGGAAGGTGAAAACAGCCCTCCCAGAAGTTCCAGTCGGCCATGCCCACCATGGCCATGCCCACCAAGCAACTGGGCAGAGAACCAGTTGTTGGGATTTTTGAATCCCACCCTTGGCCATATGCAAATGTACTAGGAAGAGGCATCTATTACTTGCTTATTTTGTATGTCTAGTTTTTTGAAAAGAAGCTGTGGTGAGTGCACAATCTCTTACAATTGTCTCATCTGTATAATTAAGCCATCATACTGTTGGCCCAATAAGGCCTTCATCGATTCTGGAGTGAAAGGAGAACATATCCAATATAGTGATGGAAATAGTGCATTAACAACATGGTAATTGAATGGACATTGTGTCAAATGTTGATGTAGCAACAGTTGGTTTTTAGAGAAGATGCTTCACTCTGAGAAACTTTTGGTCCCACTGAAGAGCTCTAACTGATGATCTTGCCACAAACATAAGTTTGGATTGTGATTTGTATTGTCATTGGTAGAACAGAACACTAGAAAATGGGTTACCATTCTCTTTGGATCTAATGACTTAGTCATTATTAGTCTTTTAGTTGGAGATACACTTGATGATTAAAAAAATTAGTCCTTGCTGTTCTTTTATCTTTTATCATGCCTTCCATTGTTAGGCTTTTTTAAATTATCACCAGTGCATGCTTGCCAATGTTTAGTCTACTCCATCTTCCCATTCTCTAGAATAGACTCTCCCCTCCTCTAGAATAGACCCTCCCCGCCTTGCCACTCTGGATCCCTGCCCCCAATGTTGAAAGAAAGGGGATACTAGCATGTTCAGCAACACAGCAGCAGGTCATATATCTTCCACCCCTTTCTATCATGTCTGGAAAGGGAGAGAGAATGGGCATTACCAGATAATGTGAACAGGCATGTACATACAAGTAATCCACTTCACATTGTGCATTTGGACTTTGAAAAAGCTTTTGACAATGACTCTGGTTAAACAGTCATTGGAGCTGTGAGTTAAGAAGCCTTTTCCTGCATAGTCTGTTGGCTAGCAACAGGAAATGGGGCAGGAAGAAATATCTAGTAGCAGATATTATTATACTAGAAGAACATTCATGATGTTATTGTTATTATTGCCCTATTATATACAGTATGTCAGGGTTCCACCAATTGCTCTAATTAAATCATGAGCCTCAAGCCAAGCTTCAAAAGATTTATTAGGAGCAACATGTCGGCATTAACCTAAATGAAGCCAACTCTGGCATACATAATTTACAGTCATCTGTGACCCTGTTTCCTCCCCCCCCACCCAGTGTATCATAAATCAGATTCTCCAATGAAGCACGTTCACAGGCTGGATATCATCAATCACGTTCTCCAATGAAGATTTTGCAGGGTGGAATGTACTTCAGGTTTCAAACTGCTGTAATGCTCCTTCAGATTTATTCCCCCCCCTTTTTTTTTTGTTTATGGCAACTTGAAAACAGGCATAGGAATATTTTATGAGTTGACATAGTAGTCGTAACTATGTTGTTGTTTTATGAGTTGACATAGTAGTTGTAACTTTAGTTTGTAACTAAAGAGTCCATTAGTATAACATATTATAGAAAAATATAAAGCAAAGGACACAGCATTTAAACATTAAAACATTCTTCTGCTCCTGAAAGTAGGGATTTCTCTAAAAAAGATAATGTGATTTTTCAAAAATTACTATTTAATTTAACACTTTCATTTAATCTAGAATGTCTCTTCAGGATATAGCTTTAATTTTTCATTCCGATTCTGTGGATAATTCATACTGAACACATAGTTTTAACATTTCATTTCACAGAAATCCATCTATACATTTATCTAATCTTTGTTCCACAGCTTACTCACAATTGAGGGAGATGTTTAAAACATCCATAATAATTTTTCCGGTCAATAAAGTTTTTTCATCAAGGAAATAAATAGAGATATCATATAATCTTTAACTAATGGAATTTTTAAAAGCTAGTTTATTGTATGTGTTTCTTATTTTAACATATTTTTTCTTTAAAGACCATTTGTAAAAACTTTTTTAAAAATAAAATATATCCTCAAATAAAGCTCAGTTCCAGACATCTTCCCATATATATCTGTGCTTGTCAACAGTAACTTATGGGGTTGTCTTAGCTTTTTCCTAAGATGCTTTTTGAATACCCTAATTTTTATGAAGTTGCTTAATATTTGGGAAAAGAAGCTCAAACTTCATTATAATTATCCCTTTCAAACTGATTAATGCAATTAATCCTTTAGCCTCTTTAATCCTTCAGTGATATCTTTATCTGCAATCCAAAATACAAATATGTATGAGACTCAACTCAACTCAAATCTTTATTGTAGTCATAGATCAGGATAAGGAGGGCAAGTACAGCCATTAAAAAAGCATAAAGAATGCATCAATAGTAAAAATAAAGTTATAAAAAATATAAAGAGCTAGAAAATATATAAAGTAAAAGTTATACATGAAAAATAAAGTATCTAAAAGAAGGGGTAGTATAAAATGTTAGTATGTGGAAAACTATATGAAGTCATAAAAGTATTCTGATGTGATGAACTAAGTGCTTATTAAATGTAGTTTATAAATTTGGGTCCCAAACACAGATCAATATGAGACAAATTTTGAATGCTACTGCAAATCATAGCAATGTTGTATGTTGTAGCATGGTTGGTATCTGAAAGCTTCATAATGTGAAATCTTGTTATTTATGTAGTAATGATGTGAGTCCAATATGAAAGTCTCTATTCTGGTAAGATTACTCACCTAGGCTGTGATGAAATTCTTGGCCTGAAAAGACAGATATAGAACAAGAGAACAATATTGATATTCCACTGTATTGATCAGGGAAGTTATAAGGTATCACTCACTTTCTAAACAGATGATCAGTATTATTTCAAAACTGGTACCAATATATAATTTTTATATTGATAGTATATAGGGTATATAGTATATAAGACCTGGAATTGCAGCATTTTTGAAGCAAAGGAGTCAGTTTATCACCATCAATGCCTAGGAACAGCTCCTGATTTCTTTGCAGAATTATTTCATCTGTAACTATTTCTTCTGGCTGAAGACTGAAAGATTATTTCATAACAACTATAAAGAGTTATTTGTAAAAAAAAAAAAAGTATGAGGTCTGAGAAAGTTTGGGCAATGCTGAATTATTATGCAACCCCTCAAAGAGATATGCCCTTCGAATATCATTATTTGTAACAAGATATTTTTTAAAGGCAATCTTGAAGAGGAAAAGGGAATGAGCAGGAATTATAGCTTAAAACTACCAAAACAGGTCATGGCACCTGGTTCAGGAAACATTCCAGTTTGCCTTTCATAAATCTTTGATTATATGGCTCTATCATAGGGCATGGAGGTCAGTGTATGTGGCAGAGCCCATGAGATAGTAAGGTTGGGGAGGATTTGTGATTTTACAGTAGTTTCTAATTTTATACTTGTTGTTATGCTGTTCACTATGGTGGATAACTACTGTAATCTACCCAGAGTTATCAGGATGAGATATCTGGCCATAAGATGAGAGGAGAGGGGAATGGGGAGGGGGAGGAGGGGAGGGGAGGGGAAGAGAAGAGAAGGGAAGGGAAGGGAAGGGAAGGGAAGGGAAGAGAAGGGAAGAGAAGAGAAGAGAAGAGAAGAGAAGAGAAGAGAAGAGAAGAGAAGAGAAGAGAAGAGAAGAGAAGAGAAGAGAAGAGAACTTTTCCTCGGACCAGAACAAAGCCATACTGTATATTTACAGTTGATCATCTTTAAGTTGTCAAGGCTAGGAAAAAAATATATTACTTGAAGCTATATCTTCAAGAATGTTGCATTTGGGAAGATTTGTACTCATGTCCTGGTAGAATTTGTTACTACTGTTGTATTGCAACACAAAGCTGAATTTAATACATTCGCTATAGGATTCATTCTTTCTAAGGGAAAGACAGAACTTGATGCTATCAGTTTTAGGGAATGGCCATCCAAATAATTCTTCAGCTCAGAAAACATGATTCTAAGCTTTCTATTTTTCTTGATCTCCAGGACTCTAAGACTGTTTTTCAAATTGAGTTTTATTGTAAAATATTCATCAGCTACTAAACCCACTGGGTTTTGGTGGTTTATATATTAGTGAAAATAAAAAATAAGGCACTGTTTTTGTTGTCATTTATTTTCAAATAGTGCATGAAAATACAGAAGACATATTTTAGTTCATTTATGTAACTGGATTATTAGCATCACAATTACATTAGAATTGTAATTTTATTCACTTTACAGTTGAAATTTACTGCGTTATCTCAAAATGTATAATATCTTCATTTTTATATATTCCAAGTATCAAGTAAGCACAGATGGGAGAATCGCAGGAGTACATTTAATCATCTCTGTGGTTCCTCCAGTTAACATTAGATTACAATAATGAAAGGCAGATTGAGAGTGATGCAAAAACAAACAACTTTGTCTTGCATTATTTTGACATCTACACGAGCAAGGAGACTTTCTAATATGCATTGCAAAGATGCTTTGGGAAATACATATTTTCAACAAAAACATCAGGAATGAAAAACACTGTAGATAGAAAACACTGCATTTATTATTTACTGCAGTTATATCCTGCCTGTGACAGTGGTAGGATTCAAAACATTTTACGATCAGTTCTGTGGGCGTGGCTTGGTGGGTGTGGCAGGGGAAGAATACTGAAAAATCTCCATTCCCTACCCATCCCATTAACCTGCTTTCCATCTCCATTCTCCTGTGCAGGGCAACAAAAGAAGACCCAGCCGGTCAGCTGGGACTCAGGAGGCAGAGAATAGACGGGGGGCAGGGCCAGTCAGAGGTGGTATTTAACGGTTGTCCGAATTACTCAAAATGTCCATTACCAGTTCTCCAGAACTGGTCAGAACCTGCTGAATACCACCTCTGGCCTGTGAGGTAGGTAGAAGGGAAGACTGGACCCCAAATTGTCAAAGGAGTCTTGTGGTCAAGTGAAGACTCAAATCTCTCTAGCCCTTGGCTTTATATATGTTGATTCTCCAAGAGCTTGCCTCCAAATACTACTCCTTACTGAAGCAACAAAGAAGCACTTCCAATGTCCTTAAATTAAGGACATATGCACATAATTCCCATACTTACTGTCTGTAGAAATGTGTAGAATAACATAGTATGGATATTATAATATGGATTGCTTGGGAATTGTTGTAACCTATTTAGAAATGTTTGGCTATCTACATTTAACCAAGTTGACCTCTGTACATTATTATTCTATACATTTTTCTTCTGTGTATATCAAGTTCACTGCAAGAATCATGAATTCTTTATGGCATCATTATGAGAAATATTGGAAAACATTTTTGGGGTTTTTTTGAAAATTTTATTGATTTTTAAAAACAAACATAAACAAATAAAACATAGAACATAAAAACATAAAACATCT
>BHFT01019193.1:0-40745 GCA_004320025.1 Laticauda laticaudata
GCGGTGAGCAAGATAGAAGCAGCCACCAAGAGACCCAACCCACCCCCACCCCCACTCCAACCTCCACAGAAACGCAGGCGAGCAGGCCAGACCGGAGGGACAGAAGCCACAACTGGTCCTCTTGGAGATCAGGACACAATCAAAGCCAGCACAGATTCCTCTCCCAGCTGGTCCACCTTCGACATTACCACTCCTCCACCACAAGCCTTCATCACGTACGTAAGCCAGACACTCAAAGGACAATGCCGAGGCCCATACCAGGCGATGAAGGAGAGAAATCACAGCTCTTCTGCACCACCCTCCAGGACCAGCTGAACCTGCTGCTACCACTCAGTGTCTGCTCGCTCCACCCCAGGTGATGTCCACAGCCCTTCCACGGATTTCAAAAGCCCCTCACACTACCAAGGCAACCACGACCAGGGACTTCCCACAGCAGGAGCTTCTTCCCAGTCAGCCAATTTTTTTGTTCCTCAGACACCACGACGCCACAGATCCACAGAACGCCTCACCTGAACCAGCGCAGAACAGACAGCCCCACTACACTCCTCCTTCTCCACCCACAGCCAAAGCCTTCCTTCAAAACTCTGTCATCAGTCTTTGGGCTGTCACATTCCAGGTACTTGAGGAAGGCCTTCTCAACCTCACGGACTGAGTCAGCTCTCTGAGAGCTTCCTGCACACACCATCTCCTGTTGTACTCTCGGGGCCAAGGCACCCCAATGGCGCCTCAGACCAGCACTCCAGCAACAGCCACCTCCACAGTCCCTGGCCCCTTTACATTTGAGATCCATGGGCACACGCCTCAGAAGTGACTGAGAAGAGTGCCAGGGATATAGTCGTTACCCTGTTCACACTTTATCGTGCTGAAACACTTTACGTTGGTCATATTTCTTTTTAATAAAGTCATACAGTTTGTTATTAATAAAGGTTATCTTTTGCTTCACACACTTGGTTCATTTTTTTTATTAATCATGTTGGTTGAAACTTTTGAAAAAGAATTAAGCCTTTTGCATGCTTGGGGATTGGGAAGGATAGCTGGTGGGCGGATGTAGATTAGCTGTGGGAGGATAGCTTGGGTAAAGATACGCTGTGGGATTTGTAAGGCTAACTGTGCGATGTACAGGATAGTTTGTGGATGGGTAAGATAGCTGTGGGATAGATAAACCTCCAGTGCAAGCATCAGTGGACTGTATGTCACCCTCCCAGCTGCCCACAGCTATGGCCCTTTAATATCAATAACATTTATTATTGATCAACAACATTTCAAAATAAAAACATCTTTATTATCCCGTATTCATTGTAGGGCCACTCAACATACATGCACAATCTCATCAGTGTTATGAGAAGGCTCAAGGAAGCATCCTTAAGCATCTACCATTTCTGTCTTAGCCACTCCGCTGCCAAGCTTGGGAGTTTGCACCAGTGTCCAGTGAGGTTGTACGCTGCTTCTTCCTTCACGTAAGCTCTGTGGGCGCTTGCAACATCCCAACAATGTCATTCGGTTTTGTCCTTGCCTCATTCCACCAGCTCCATGTCCCCATTTGCCTTGTTGAGTCGACAAAGCTGTTTCTGCAACACTGGTAGCGGCGTGCGCATGATTGTGCAGGATGCAGCAAGCCTTCCCACGAATGCTCCTCACAGACTGTGGGCGATGTTGCATATGTGAGAAGTACCTAGAACCTGTTTGGCCAGGATGCCAAAGCATTCTCCACACCCGTTCTTGCCCTGGACAGCCTGTAGTTGAGATCCTCTCTTCACGGTGAGGTATACTGGAAAGTCGTTAGGGCTTCATGATGTAGGTTGTGAGGAGAAGGCATCATCACCCATATGAAAGTAGGCACACTTTGTCGTTGGGTTAGGGGTCTGGACTTGAGAAAACACCATGATGAAGGTTGCGTTCCAGCCCATCTTGCGTCACTGGCATTGTATATCTAGGCAACTGAGCCTGACCTCATTGCCTGAAGCATCGATGTATATGAACTTGTAGTCAAGCCATCAACCATGCAAAGGGATGATGCTTGAAGAGCCTTGTTAGTGCTAAAATTGGACCGTGATTTGGGCTGAGCTTTGCAGGCACACGTGCTTCCCATCTAATGGCTCCCCAATTGGGTATGGGGAAAGTTCCACTCTGATGACCACTTTCTTCATGAACTTTCCTTCACGCGTCTTCATGGTGGCGTGGAGGAGCTCCTCCACATATTCTTCGATGATGCGCTGCACCACTTCTCTGACAAAAATGCTGATGTGCTTGATGTGGCAACCCTCCACGCATACTGCAATGTTTCTGTACGTTGGTCCGGAGGCCAGGTGCGCAAAGCTCATGCCAACCTTCAGTCCAGGGTCCAGGCTGGGATGGAAGTTGTGCTTGGCTTGGTCAAACCTGGGTCTCGACGCTCCACAACTTCATCAAACATGGCTGGTGGCCATTCCTCATGAAGTTGCTGGAAATGCACGGGTCTTCATTACCTCAAGCTCACCATCAGCTTGTCTACAAGTCCAAACTCCACTCTTCTGATCTTGGACGCGGCCAGCTCTTGACATCTCTTTGCCATAGAAAAGAAATGAAACAGTCTGAAGAAGGGCTTGTTCTGGTTGTTGAATGATGCGGCTACCGAAGAAAGTGTGCTTGATAATCCATGGTGGACATCAATGATGAATGTGGCAAAGAGCAAAGAAACAAGCTGAAAGAGGTCTGCACACCACGCTGCTGGACTTATATAGATCAGGTGATTTCCTTCCCCTCTTTCATTGGAAATGTCGTTTTCCACTAGTTCCTTCCACATACTCTGAATCCTAAATATCCGAGATACCTCCCCATATGCCCGAACGTTTTGTTCTGTTTTAATGCTTTAATACTGAGCTGCATCCGCTTTTTATCCATTTTCTATGTCCGTGCTACTAAACGCTGCTGTGTGGACGTTCCGCGTACCTTTCACTTCCTCCCTCTTTCCGCTTTCAGCTGCAGCGGATGTGAGTTGTGCAGAAGCCCAGAGGATGCCGAGAGGATACATCGGACGTGTGACAGATGACAACGGACGTAGAACGTTTGTTGGCTGTGTGTGTCGCGGATGTAGATCGTACGCGGTGGAAAGTTCATCCACTCAAAAAGTTTTGTGCAGTTCAAAACTTTTTGAGCGGATGAAATAGCAGTAGACAGATGTTTCATGGATAGAGCGTATGAAAGACGTACACAGTGAGTATACAACAGATGCATCGCGTTTTCCAACGGATGGCAAGCGTTTTATTTACATTTTACATCCTCTTTGCATCCATTGGTGCAGTGTGACATGGGCTTTAAATCAACTTCATAAGTCTTAATAGTACTGGTTAAATGTTTTGATTGCACTCTAAGATAGCAATAGCACTCATATACTGCTTCACAGTACTTTCCAGCCCACTCTAAGCAGTTTACAGAGTCAGCATATTGCCCCCAACAATCTGGGTCTACATTTTACTGACCTTGGAAGGATGGAAGGCTGAGTCAACCTTGAGCCTGATGAGATTTGAACTGCCAAATTGCAGACAGCAGAAGTAGCCATTCTAACCACTGTGCCAACCAAGGCTCTTGAGATACTGGGAGGATTCACGCAGCCTAATGTTCATGCAAAGTGGAGAAGTTTCACTTCGAAGTTTCAATTGTCTGGTTTTGCATTGGATGGCATGTGTAGAGTTAAAACAACTGTGAATATAACAGAACTTCTGAGTTGCAATAAACATTAGTCTCAGAAGAATATTGGAATAAAAGCAGACTGTTTTTTATACTTACCAGTGTTTCAGATCTAATTTAAAAATCTAATAAACTAATCCACCCTTCTCTAAACCAGGAAAATTTGTGAGATCCCAATGTTTTTCATGCATGGAAAGTTCACCCATTCATAAAGTGGTTCATGATGTTGTACAATTCCAATTTTTAACAAAATACACAAGGAAATGTTTGCTTCCTTTAACATAGCATTGTCAAATGCTTTGAAAGATATCAACAGTGGTAGTGGCTTTTTCAATGTAGTTTGTACATAAAAATGGTAGGCTTTAGATTTTGCAGTCATGTCAATATCTTGACTTGGACCCCACTGGACCCCAGTGGACAACTAAAAGAAGTTAGTAATGATTTGGTAATATATCATAGGTAGGACAGAAACAAATCAGAATTAGTGAACAATAAAATTTGAAGGTGACAACAAAAGTGTAATAACCAAACTATTATGATATTTCAGAAGTATCTCATTGTGTCTACAAAAATGTTAGATATGTAGAAATATTGATAGACTATTCTGTCTTTGAATGTGGAAACTCTTAAAGAATTCTGAGTCTGATTAGGTAACTGCTACAAAAAAGGGAACTTTTTATATTTGAATCTGCTGCCCAGCCCAAATATTTATCACTCCATTAGATTCAGAATTATTTGAGTTTTCACATTCAGAAAAAAATGGCCAGAGAACAACAGAAAAAAGTTCTGAAGAGAAAAGAGATTTGGATTAGTTTAAGGAAATCAAAGAAAAAAATACAATGTTATCCTGAGATAACATTGTAGCCATAACATTGTAGACATAATGAGGTACATCTGGAATATCATGATTGTTTGGTTACTACACTTTTGATGTAACCCCCAAAATTTATTGTTCACTAATTCTTATTCATTTTTGTCCTACTTATGAAAGCCAACCATTTGATATATTATCAGGCCGAAACATTATTAACTTATTTTATTTAATATGCCTTTCAATTGACTTTTTTGCATAAAGACTTTTTTTATCAGCAATCAGATCATACATCAAAGGTTCATTCTTGGCAGTAAAAGCCCTTTTATAGCATTACCTATATCAGACTGTATTTCCTACTGGTTAGAGTCTTCGGGAAGAAATACTCAATTTAAAATACGTCTTATTTCATTTTATATTCTAATCTAGATCTAAGAATCTGATTCATTGCAAAGCTAACACTAATGTTCAGAATTATCAGAGTTAAATCACAGCTGTAACTCAATTCAGTTAAAATAAAACCTCTTTCATGGTATCAGAGAATAATATAATATACATTATAAGAATGCTATGTGAGAAAAACAATATCACAGCAAAAATTTGGTATTTGTTGAATTTAAGGAGTAAACCAGAAAACTAGTTTGCTGTAGTTTTAGTGCTTAAAAGTACTAAAAGAAAAGCTTGAAAATGAAATTCTAACCCTGCCTTAGATATGGAAGCCAACTGAATGACCTTGGACTGGTCATTCTAGCTCAGTCCTAGGGGGGGAAAAAATCAATGGCTAACCACTTCTGAAATTGGTGTCAAGATAACTTGCCTAGGTGGTTGCCAAGAGGGAAAACAGAGTTGAATGTCTGATAAAATTATTATCTTTATTCCAAGTGTTTATAGGTTCCAATAACCTATAATAAATTCTCAATGCTCTACAGTCACATGGGGGGAATGCTATAAACAAAACTATCATTGCATAAATTGTTCATTAATTATGAATGATCTGAGCTATCTTTTCTTCACTTCTTCATACCTCAATTAATTTGCAAAAGTTCAAATGATATTAAGGTGCTTGAATATGATGCCAGATACCAAGTTTAGAAATGATTATACCATTCCTCCCCTACCCACCAATTCCAGCAATCAGGAAGGGAACAAGCCGTACTTTATCTTCTCTTAGTGCTGACTGAGTTTGACACTTATGTATATTTCGCTTCCATTTCTCCCTTCCCGTCTTGTTTCTTTTTGGGTCACCTGCCAATAATTTTATGTGCCTTAAATCAAGAATAAGTAGGAGGTTGTAAGCTGCCAGTAAGGTCATCTGTGATGAAGTCAAGCCCACAAAATGTGCAGAATATATTTTTGCTTGAATTACCAATGGAAATGGGCACTCCAAGGGACAATGGTCTTATCTATCTGAAATGTGTGACTGCATAGCACTGTTCAGAAAAATGTAGCCCATTTCTCTCCCTCTCTCTCTATTCTTTTCTAATACCAGGCATTCCCCAACTTCTGCAGGAAGGGAATGTTTCTGTGACATATAAATCTCTGTATTAATTAAACATAAATCAAGGAATGCTGAGNATTCCCCAACTTCTGCAGGAAGGGAATGTTTCTGTGACATATAAATCTCTGTATTAATTAAACATAAATCAAGGAATGCTGAGCTCATAAACAGCTACAAAGATGTTTTTTTAAAAAATAATATCATCCCTGAATGTTCACTTTCTTGTCCAATATTGCCTATGCATTAATGAAATGGAATAGCTGAGATATACCTGTTAAATAGAAAAAATGCACCATGTGCTTATCGCCATGCATAAAGACATGAAGAAAAATTAATTCAACCATTATTTGCAAGAATGAAAAATAAATAAGAGGACAAGATATGGACATGTTTTTTTCAGTTGTTTAGATATATTGACTTCAAATGATATTGTTCTTTTAGAGTTTCACTCTACTCATTAATGATTTTTGTCAGCAATATTGAAACAGATGGAAGAAATTAAAGATCATTGGTACTGCCTGGCTTTTTGGATTATAACAAATTAAGAGAAATTCAATTCAATATATTTAGAAGAGATATCTACCATTTATCTTACAGTATTTGAACATATAAACCCATTCTTAATTGCCCATCTTTAAATGTATTTATTTCTGTTGCTGTTAAATTTATATCCCACCTTACCTCCAGAAACTGAGCTCAACCTACAATACAGGGCTGTGCCTTCCTTATATTTTTTTCTTTCTTTCTTCTTACAATAATCCAGTAGGTTAGGGTGGAGCAAACTAAGGTAGGGTAGGATAGGATAGGATAGGATAGGATAGGATAGGATAGGATAGGATAGGATAGGATAGGATAGGATAGGATAGGATAGGATAGAATAGATTAAGTCAGGGGTGTCACTCTGGGCCAGATGCATCATGCACTGGCCATGCCCACCCCCAGTTTAACGAAGGGGGGGAAAGTTGTGACACATCACGTGATGAACGTGACACTGTGAGTTTGACACCCATAGGTTAAGTAATAGATACAATTCATGACTATTCAGTGAGTAACAATGGCTAAAAATAGATTTGTTTGTTTGTTTATCAAATTTATATGTCCACCCATCTCACGAAAAGTTACTCTGGGGAACATACAACAAATTATAAAACAGAAAATATATAAAAAATAGTCATTATTGAAAAGGTTTTAAAAAATAACAAGGCATAAAATAGAATAGACATCAATAGCAGTAACTGGGGACACTTCAGCAACTCCTGGTTTTCTTGGGACATCCAGGCCAGGTATTGAAGGAAGTCAACAGAGATGGACTGAACCTCACTTTGGGGTGAGGGAATGTTCTACAAGGAATGCACCACAGGAAGGAAGGCCACCTCTTGGTAGTTGCCAAGTATATAACTCCCTAACAGACAGGAACCACAGCATGCTCTTCTGCTAGGTCTGATGGAGCAGGCAGATATAGCTGGAGAGAGATAAACCAACATCATTCTATGAAGGGGTTTAAAGGTCAAAACCAATAGACTAGGATCCAATGCAGTTCCTGGAGCAGAGGTATAACATGCATTATTCCTGAGGCATGTATAACTACTGTAGCTGCACTGTTGCATTAATGCCAGCTGAAGCTTCTGAATTCTCTTTAAGTGTCATATAGAGTGCATTACAGTAGTCCACTTTTTCTGGCAGATGCTGAGTCAATTCTCCATTTGACCCTTCGAGATCTCCAAGCCCCCTCTATCCAAGTGGGCACATGTCACCTGATATAGGGCTACAAGACAGATATCCACAGATGCAATAATACTAGACAAGAATTGGGTTTTTGCCACCACCACCACAAGATAGGCCTTAATAATGGCTCTAACCCGTGTTTGGTACAGTTCATAACTTGCTGAGGGCCAGCAATGTTCTAGGTGTCTCTTCTCTCATTATATCTCTTTCAGATCCTTTGTGAACCACAAGAAGTGATTGGATCCATGAGAGGAAATAGGACGCATGAATGTAATGTGATCCAAACCCTAAGCCATCCCTCTTATTCTAAGCAATGCCTAAGGCTTCTGATGGAACATGCAGCAGAACAGTCTCAAATTAGTCTGAAACCCATCTGAATCCATCAATTGCAGGGATGGAACAATCTAATGGATCTGGCCTCCTTCCAGTGGATAATGATGCATTGTAATCAGAACATGATGTGACCATGAAAAGAGAAGCATCAATAGTCCCTCATTTCAGATCACATTGTCACAATTCCAGTAAGAACATCACAGTTGATGATGATACCTAAAAGTTATCTAACAACTCTATATGATGACTTGGCTTACCTTTAATTCCTTGGTAGGTTTGAAAACTGGCAGTACATGCTGTATGAAAACAATAATAAGCATAAATTGAAATATGGATATTTTATGGATTCACTCATGAATGTAATTATTATTTTGTTATAATTTGTTTTCAAAGCTTTTAAATAGCAGTTTTTACAGTTATCATGAATTTTAAAAATTATTAATTGATTAATTAAATGTATAGAACTAAGTTAATTATGGTATTTTAAGAAATAATCACAAAATTATAATATTGATATTGTCATTATTCCATAGACAGTTGCATGTAGGTATATGAAGTGGGGGGGAGACATTAAAGGAAAAGGGGGAAATTAAATTTAAAAAACTAAAAGAAAAAAAAGTAAAAATAATATTGAAAAACTGCACAGTTTAAATTCCCTTCCATTTTACTTGACTGAATATTCACTCTATTTCTATTTGCCATCTATATAACATTTCATCTTAAAACTATACTCTAGGTTTATCTTGTTCTTTGAGTTTATCATTTCTTTGACATAAGATGTATAGGAAAACCATTCTTACTTAAATTTAGTCAACCTGATGTTCTGAATTTATGCTATTAATTTTGCCAGTAAAGTAAAGAATTTTTTTTTGACAGATCAATTGTTGGATTAAAGTACTAGGATAATGGTACAGTAACTAGGAATCCCAAATATGACTTATAATAGAGCACACTTCTCATTTCACCAAACCCAGTCTTTTCATTGTTTGCATGAAGAGCGTCTCTTTCCAGAATTGACATAACTCAGTCTGTTCTATTGAATTGCCATTATGCACCCTTGTCCGCTGTACTGGGTTAGCCCCTCCTTAGCTATAATGTGTCTGGGGAAAGAATCAAGGCTCAAGTCATCAAATGGAACTTTTGGTGACTTATTAAAAGATTCCCTGTGGTATTTAAAAAAATGCAGCTTTGCTGTCATGTAGCTATCAATCCCTTTTAGAAATCGTTCATTTTTATGTGAGTAAAGACAATTTTTCTACTTCAACTGTTTGATTCCTGCCTGAAAGAAATGGTTTCAGAAGGTCTCTATTTTAAGCGGGGGAATGTGCCCCAAAGGTTCCAGCTGTATTTTGTGAGAGGTGAAAGACTATAAAGTTTCTATCTAGCTCACCTTCATTGAGCTCATGGAAAGTGATCCTTCATTACTCAATGCCAGGTTTTGATGAAATTGAATAAAATCAGATGAGAGGAAAGATGAGCTGCATCCTTCTTGGTCATGAACAACTGAAATAAGAAAGGCTCCCTGGGAAATCCTACCTGTTCTGTAATAAGTTTAATATATATCATAAAAAGGGAGTTTCTTATTAATACGCTAAGGCTAGGAAAAGAGAACAGAGGAATAAAATCAGATAATTCATTCTCATTGCCAGACAAAAGATCTCAAAGCCTTCTTTCATCAGTATATCCCAGATGTGTGGCCTTTAACTCCCAGATTCTAAAAATGAGCACATGCTGAAGCACATGTTTGAGGAAGAACATATTGAAATAGTGCACAGTCTGACATTTATTGCTGTTCCCCAAGAAATTTCTTGCCAGTTTTCCAATTCTGAAAGTTGCCTAGCTCCTTTATTTTCCATCATACCTTTTCATCATTGTGAGAACATTGCCATGCAGTCAGTATATCACATGCCATGTGTCATGTATGTCCAATGTGAACCTGAGGGATGAAATTTGGAGTCATGAATATATGGTAAATGATGGATAGTGAAATCCAGGAAGCACAGAAATAGTATCAAAAAGGAGAATTTGATATTTCTACGTATATAACTGATGCTGCTTGGGGAACAAAAGCTTGTTATCTGAAAGTTATTCTGATCTAAAGAAAGTATTACTTAGGAACTAATAAATCCAACCCCACATGGAAAGCAATCCTGAAATTTAACTGAGTTCCAAGTTCCAGAAATGTGAAACAGTGTGATGCTTTTTCAGGAAGAGAAAACAGGGGAAAGGAGGGAGGTACCACATTATGCAGGGCCAAATAAAGAGAAAAGGATAAAAATAGCACGGATAAAAAAAAGAAGGGAATAACAAGATGAACCTGTTTTGATTTATTTTATTTAAATTGAGGAAAAATATAGATCAGGGATCATAATCTGGGAGTTGGAGGGTGCAACTCACAGAGAAAATAAGAAGAAAACTATCCAGTGTAATGACAAGTTCTTTTAATATAACGATTATCCAGAAAACAGTTACATGTGGAAAGACTGATCCTCTTAAGAATCTTTCTCTGATTATTGTTCCTAGTCAGCCCCCTTGTTTATTACTTTACATATCAAATTTTCTTTGATTTTCTTTCCTTATGCTTTCCCAAAAATGAATATAAATATCACCTTTTTAACATTAAATCGAAAATTGAAGAACACTTTCTGCCATGAGTCCCTGCTTGTGAGGTAATGCATTTGTGATGGATGGATCGATGGATGGATGGATGGATGGATGGGAAGAAAGGAAGGAAGTAAAGGAGGGAGGGGAAGGGGGGAGGAAGGGAGGAAGGGACCAGGATGCATTTGAACTGTGATAGGAAGGAAGGAAGGAAGGAAGGAAGGAAGGAAGGAAGGAAGAAAGAAAGAAAGAAAGAAAGAAAGAAAGAAAGAAAGAAAGAAAGAAAGAAAGAAAGAAAGAAAGAAAGAAAGAAAGAAAGAACCATTCCTCGTGAATGGTTGTTGTGGTTATGTGCTGTGATTTGGCCTCATACAAAATCTCTTCTTTCAAAAAGAAAGAATGTCTAAACAGAGTTTATCTTTGAGAGAGCCATGCTCTCTGAATACATTGTAATAAATGTATTCACCCTAAACCAGCACCAGTTCTGCCCAAACTTTAACAATGTAGCAGACTGCAAAACCAAAAATAAAATTTCTTTCTCTAAAAAATGGAACATGCTGCTGCTTCTTTAATATCTGTTGTATCTTTAGCTGACTTTATCCTGGAATTTCAGCTTTTGCCTCGTGTACTTTGGACTGCTTTGAAGTCCCAACATGCAAATACATGGATTCTTGTACTGGTATATGGTGAATACTTCTTGTGGTTTCATCTGAAACTTCAGTCTGTCCACCACATCTCTTTTCTCAAGAGATTATTGATTTGACAAATAATTTTTTAATATAACTATATTTTCCAAGCTTCATTAACACACATCATTTCTTCTTCTTTGCACAGAAGCCATCTAGGTACCCATATATGTGCTATGATAACTCCCTTTTATCTCTTCCTATATATATCCCATAGTGAATGGAAATTTATGGCAAGAGTTACCGATGTGCTTTCAAGTAAAGCAGATCTTGTTTAAGACTGAGAGATTTCCATCAAAGTGGCTTTCTTTCCCCAGTCAGTTGCAGTGATTTCTCAGCTTGAAGATGAGATGCCCTGGGCATTTTTCTCAAGTAACATTTCTTTATTTTTTGCATAGCAAGGCAAGAATGAAAGATTATAGCCTAAGTAGCTTCCAGTTATATGCTGAATTATGCGGTGGTAACAAATGGATCAAAGCAAACACTGAACATATCGCACTTCTGGATTTAAAAAATTATTGTTGCACAGTTTATTGGCATTGAAAATAAAAAGATCAGAGAGTGTTGTCCTGTAAACAGCTTCTAATGGCATTTAATTATTATAAATGTTGCTAACTCCTAAGTAAAATAGCTGGTTGTGAATTCCTTTCTAAAAAACAAGGCTGCCATTATAGGATAACAAGTTATAGTTTTGAAAAACCTTTGCTCAGTGTGTGTGTGTGTGTGTGTGTGTGAAGGGGAGAGGGACGGAGGGAAGAATGGGGAGAGAGGGAGGGAGGGAAGAATGGGGAAAGGGAGGGAGGGAGAGGGAGGGATGGGAAAGAAGGGGAGAGGGAGAGGGTGAGATGGGGAGATAGGAAGAGGGAGGGAAGGAGGGCAGAGAGAGAGAGGGAGGGAGAGGGAGAGAGAGAGAGAAATGACACAGTATCACCATCTCACTCCCAACATTTTGTCATTAATTGAGTCTAGATCAGCATCTTTCATTCATCTGCATAGGATATAAACAGGATGGGATAATTCAGTGAGACCTAACAAGAAAGGTAAAAACAACAACAAAATCTGAAAGGTTTCCAACACTAACATTTTTCTTACTTTGAACAGCAACAGAAAGCTATAACCATATAATGGTGCATCTGAAGAGCTCAAACCAGCACAATTCCAGTTGTTTGACAGTCGTGTTCAGTGTCATGTTTGTGTGTGTATGTAGGCAGGAGTGTGTGTTTGTATGTGCACATGAATGTGTGTATGTCTGTATCTCTCCCTATGTGTCTCTCTGTTTACTTGTTTCAGATATTTTTTCTCCTGGATTGAAACAAGTTAACAAATTTTGAGTTATATGATATACATAACTAGAGAAGAATTTGTTCTTCGACTAATGGGGGAAACATTGGGTTCACTCCAGAGAGTTGTAAAGAAACTAATGGAAATCTAAATAAAATTGATAGTTGTTTGTGCCATTTGTTCTAAGGATATTCATCATTGTTATTATTTATTTTATTTGTATTTTTGCATTATGTACAGTTTTCTTATGATGCATGGATATCTTAATATTAGCAATGCCTGCATTATATCCAGATTGTTCAATGAGTTTTTTCTTGTGCAACGCATAGAAATACAATTCATCTTTGGAATGAAAGCGCTCATAACTACTTTCTGTGCTGGGTTTTGTTGAAATCATCCTGCTTATTTGAAACCAGAAAAAAAAAAAGATGAATAATTTATCACTAGTGCTGATAAATGATTGCAGAAATGATATTGCTTCATTACTACTCTATTTTCTCAATCAATATTCTTACATACTGTTTGATTGTTTCCCTTCCTGTCTTCTTTCTTTTCCTCTCACTGACATTTATTTTTCCATCTCGACTTCTATGAATCGAATTCCAACTATTTTGAAAGGGAAGGCTGTATTTTATGAATGACAGGAATGGCTTTGGAAATCAAGTCATAGGTGACATACAGAAGGGTAACATTCCAGTCTCTTTATCTTCCTGTTTCCTTTCTTGGATGTACCTGGTCCTTAAATATAGATTTTATCCAACTTGGTTCAGAGTCAATATCTCCTGTACTCTGATGCAACCCTTTACAAATGAGATCTGAATTATTTCCTGAGTGAATTAACGATCAACAGAGCCTATTTGGGATCATGCTGAGAAATTAAAGTATTATGAACTTGCATCTTATGTAACTGAGGTTTATTTTAGGTAAACATCCATGAAATTAAGAAACAAGTTCTGCCAATCTCACAGCAAGATGCTTTTTTTCCCCCTTAGTTAAAATCAGTGTTGGTAATTTGCACAATCTGAAAAAAGCACAATATTTCTATCCAATAATTTTCTTATCTGTGACTCCTTCTGTAAAGCCCATGTCACACTGCACCAATGAATGCAAAGAAGATGTAAAACAGACAAAAAAGCTTGCCATCCATGCCATCCCATTGAAAAAGCGATTGCAGTCCTTGTGTAACTTCACTGCGTAGCGTCTTCTATTACGCGTCATCGTGAAAGCATCCAATCTACGACTATTTCATCCGCATCAAAAGTTTTTCAGGTGCACTAAAAACTTTTTGATGCGGAATGAACTTTCCGACCGCGTTACGAGTGTCTACATCGCGTGACCACATGACGGCCAACAAACATTCGACATGGCCGTTGTCTAATCCGGTTACACATTCCGATGTATCCACTCGGCATCCATATGGCCATCGCGCGCAGCTCACATCTTCTCCAGCGGAAAGCGGGGGAAAGAGGAGGAAGCGAAGAGATACATGGAACATCCACAAGCGTAGTAGCACGGACATAGAAAGGGATGAAAAGCGGATGCATCTGTCGGGAATAGATAAGGAGGATGTAAAATGGACAAAATTCAGTATATGAGGATGATCTCGGATAATTTAGATTGTCTGGAGATGTCTAGAGTATGTGAAGGTACAGCCTAGTGAAAACGACATTCCTATGAATAGGGGGAGGAAGATCACCTGGATCTTCATATGAGTTTCCAACAGCCATGGTGTACGAGAGCCTTCGTCAAGCCTTGCTCTGTGCTCTTCCACATCATCTATTGGAGTCTGCCACCATGGATCATCGAACGATCCATTGAGGCGCCATCATTCAACACTCAGAACCAAGCTTCTTCAGACTGTTTCATCTTTTCTACGCAGGAGAAGAAGGAGACATTCCAGAGCTGGTGCGTTGGATGATGGGATTGGAGAAGAGTGGAGTTTGACTGTATGAGCAAGCTGTATGGTGGTAGCTGAGGGTGGAATGAAGACCCCGTCGTGCATTCCGACACGGTTGTGATGGAAGATGCCACAGCCCATGTTTATGAAGTTTGTGAGCGTTTGAGACCCAGGGTTGACCAAGCGCAAGTACCAACTTGCCATCCCAGCGCTGACCCTGGACTGAAGTGCACTGAGCCTGCGCACCTGAGGCGCTCTGGGACCACGCCAGAGAAACATGCGTGTTATGCGTGGGAGAGGGCCACACAACACGCATTCAGCAATTTGTCAGAGAAGTGGATGCAGGCCCATCAGCGAAAGGCAATACGTTGGAGGAGAAGCTCTCCAGTGTCCCACCACTGAAGAGAGGCTGAGATAAGTTGCCAGAGCCGAGTGGGGTGAATCAGAGCTAAGAACTCCCCATGCCGTTGGATCCATAGATGGGAAAGCACGTGGCCTGCAAAGCGTGCCAGCTAACTTGTCACGTTCCATATTATTTCAACTGGCAAGCTTCTCAGTCTCATCCTCTTGCCGATGTTGATGCTGACTTACAAGTGATCATGTACATCGATGCTTCCAGCAACGGGTCAGCTTCAGATGCCCAGATATACAACGCCAGTGACCTCAAGGTTGGGCGCGAACGCTTAACCTGCATCATGGTTTCCCTAGCATGCCAGAACCCCTGCCCGGTATGACACACAAGATGTGTCCTATTTCATTGTGCGGTGATGACACCTTGCTCCTCAGAACCTACGCGCGGTATGAAGCCGCGTTACACTTGCCAGATACCTCACCTGTGCAAGGAGAAGATGGTCTATCAACTAACAGCTGTTCTCAGGCAAACAGGTGGTGAAGAACGCCTTGTGGAATCCTTGGGCTGAACAGGGTTTCCAGCATACTTCTTGCCCACCAGTGCAGATTCGCCCACAGACTGTGAGTGGAGCATGCGGGAAACTTGCTGCATCGCTGCACACATCTGCATCGCAGCCCGCTGCCCAGTGTGTGCAGAACAGGCTTGTGGACCGGTCGAACAAGCAATGACATGGAGGCCTGGGAATGGAAGCAAGAGGTGAAACCTGATAGACACTGAGGATGTTGCCAAGGCCCCAACAGAGCCCTCACATTGAAGAAGAAGCGAGCGCAAGCCTGCCCATGAAAACCCACTGGTTGCTAACTCCCCAGCTTTGGGAGCGGTATGGTGAGTGGCAAAGACAGGATGATAGTATCCTTGAATGGTATAGTTCCTTCAGCCTGTTCATTCACGACTGATGAGATTGGTGCCATGATGTTTAGTGGCCCGACAAGACAGGGGCATTTAAATTAAGAGTTGTGTTTATGTTGAAATGTTGTTGGATCGAATGGATTACATTGTTATTAATAAAGGGGCCATAGGGTGTGGTACCTGGGGGAGGGTGGACCCTACAGTCCCACTATGCTGGCACTGGAGGTTGTATCTTATCCCACAGCTATTACCCATCCCAAAAGGTATCCCTGCCCATGCCAACAGCTATCTCAACCCATCCGCACTGCCTAATTCTTAACCATCCCACGAGATCATGCAAAAGGCTAAACCATTTCCTGAGAAAGTTGCAGCAAGACTTTATTAAAAAAGAAATGAAGCGAGAGTGTGTGAGATCTAAAAATAGACTTGGATTAACAATACAGTATAGAGCAAAAATGTAGGTCTCGGCACGCCTCTGGGGTCGCTCCAGGTCTCAGGTGAAGGTGCAGGTGCTGGCAGGCTGGGTGCTGGAGTGCTGGCCTGCTCTCATAACACTGGATGAGATTGTAGGCCGTGGATGTGAGTGGCTCCTACATGGAGTATAGTGCATTTAATAAGATGTTTTCTTTATTTTGAAATGTGTTGGATCAATGATTAAATTGTTATGATAATAAGGGCATAAGGGTGTGCACCTGGAGGTGGACTCATACAGTCTCCACTATGTTGCACTGCCAGGTTTATCTATGTCCCATTAAGGTGAGTCCTGACCCATGCCCACAAAACATATCCTGTTATCCGCACAGCGTACCTTACCCATCGTACAAGCTACCATCCCAAGGTCGTGTAATGCCTTACCAATTCCCAGCAAAGCATGCAAAGGCTTACCCTTTTCTCAAATTTTGCGCGCCCACACTTTATTGAAGTAAATAAAATGAACCAAGTGTGTGAAGCAAAAGATAACCTTTGATTAATACAAACTTATGATTTATTTAAAAAGCAAAATGACACAAAGTAAGAGTGTCTTTAAGAACGATTAAAGTGAGAGGTAACAACTTTCAGTCTTGGCACTCTGCAGGTCTACTCTGAGGTGTCCCATGGTCTTCAGATGTAAAGGGCCAGGACTGTAGGTAAGCTTGTTGCTGAGTGCTGCGTCTGAGGCGCCATTGGTGGTGCCTGGCCCTGACAGCTACAACAGGAGATGGTGTGGCAGGAAGTTCTCAAGAGATGGAAACTCAGTCCCATTGAGGGTGATGAGCACTTCCTCAAGGACCTGGGGATGTTCAGCACAGACTTGATGACAGATGTTCTGAGGAAGGGCTTTGGTGTGGGGTGGAGGAAGGAGAGTTAGTGGGGCTGTCTGTTCTGCACTGTGGTTCGAGCTGATGGCATTCTTGGCCATGCTTGACGTCGCGAGAAACCTGGGTGTGGACTGAGAAGCTGCCTCTGCTGTGCGGAAGTCCTGGGTGGGGGGGGGTAGTGGGCAGCTTGTGGCTGCTCAAATCTGTGGAGGCTGTGAACAGTCGCCGTGAGGGAGAGGAGCAAGACCTGGATGTGGGTGAGTAGCAGGTTCAGCTGGGCCCTGGAGAGTGAGTGTCAGAAGGATCTTATCCTTCCTCGGTCGCCTGGCGGTACTGGCCCTCGGGCATGTCCATGTAGGGTCTGGCTCACGTACATGGATGAATGCTTGCGGTTTTGAGGTGATGGTGGGTGAAGAGTGGACCGAGCTGGAAGGAAGATCTGTTGCTGGTTTTGTTGTGTCCCTCGATCTCAAGAGGACAGTGTGCTCTAGTCCCTGCCGTTCTGCCTCTCTGGTCGCCTTGCTTGCGATGGGAGCTTGGGGGTTTGTGGGGTGGGGGTGTTGTCTCTGGTGGTGCTGCTTCTTCTTGCTCCATCTGAACAGGGATCCTCACATCCTCTGGCATGGGGAATTCAGCTGTCGGGGGGGGTCTCTGTCGTGGGCCCTCCAAAAAGACACCTGCCTGACACGGTAGCTGTCTTCCTGTGGAATAGGAAGTAGCTGCTCTGGGCCTGTCTGAGGGAGAGGGGTTGACAGAGGGGCTGCTCCTTGGGTTGCAGAATCTCACCTTCCAGAAGCTGCACCTGGCCAGACAAGGGTCTCCCCGTCAGTGGAGCTGACAGCTGGCGGGCTGCCCGGATTTCTTCAGATGGGTTGCCGTCTTCCTATACAGGTGGCATGTGCTTTCACATCCAAGGGGAGTATATCTGAAGTTAGCCAGGCTGCTTCCGCATTCTCTCTGCCAAGCTTCCTGATTTCTCTTGGTATCCGGATAGAGCCTGTGACCCTCCTCCGACAGGGTTACTGTACTCCTCAGCCAGTCTGAGCACCTCTTCGTCATAGTCTCGATAAATGAAAGTAAACATTTCCTCTCTCCCTATCACCTTGCTTGCCTTCTTCC
The DNA here is from genome assembly GCA_004320025.1 of Laticauda laticaudata. Lineage (NCBI taxonomy): Eukaryota > Metazoa > Chordata > Lepidosauria > Squamata > Elapidae > Laticauda > Laticauda laticaudata. The sequence goes on from BHFT01019193.1 coordinate 18,177, forward strand.
TCCCTCTGGCGGGGCTTCAGGGCCTTCAGCACAGGGCTTTGAGGGCCTTTTGGCTGGTCCATCACAGCCGCAGCACCACCCACGCAGCAGTAGCAACAGTGTAGGAGAAGCACCTATAGCAGCGGAGAGAAGCACCACCCACAATCAATTAGAGCACAGGTAGCTACCAAGCAGCGACCGAGCGAGTGAACAGCACCACCGAGGCGAGCAACACCAGGAGGCACCAGCCAAGCGTCAGATCAGTGCCAGGGGGTGGGATGTGTTCGTGTCTTCTTCAGGCTGCAGGATTAGCACGAGGCTTTCTCTCTTCCCATGGTGTTCTCTCAAGATGTCTCTGGCAGCAGGTCTTTCCTCGTGAGATGGGTGACGTGCTTGCAAGCTGGCATCCTTTTATATCCACAGAGGTGAGCAGATCATCCTCCCTGGATGCACACGTGAATCGCTTTTGTGCATTCCGGCTGACCCATCCGCTAGCATCGCTATGCATCCTATAGCATCGTGTGAGTGCATGCCGCTGTCATTCGGCTATGCATCCTTAACGCATCTGCTGCCTTTTGGCCGCGTACACATCCGGCTTCGCTATCTCCCCAAGAAGCCCTGCGGACTGATTTCATCTGCGTTCCATCCGCTAGGCTTCCTGAGATCAAACATGCCGCTTTACATCCCATACATCCTGCCGCCACATCCGTTCCTTTCCGTTGCTTGTCCCTTGCAGATTTGGGGCACTTTTGAGAGCGGATAACAATGGATGGAAAATTTGCTCGTCCGCTGTGTCCTTTTTACATACATCCGTTGGCCAGTGTGACTTAGCCTTAAGATCCAGAGTATCATATCTCCCAAGTTTCATTTACCTACTAACAAAATGTAAAATAAATTTGCACAAAACTTGTTTTCATGATAAAACTTCTGAAACAAATAAAATTTCCAAATGCAGAATTACATTCTCGGTGCAGTTCACTGCTCAGAAGGGAAAAACGTTTTGACAAGTGATTTTATAAAGTAGGGATGTCAAGCTCAATTTCATTCAGAGCCGTAATAGGGTTGTGTTTGTTCTCCAGGGAGGGGGGTGTATGGCCAGGAGCCTTGGCCAACTCAACATCAATTTTCTGCCATGATGGCCCACCCAGTCTCTATTTTCAGCCATGACCACATCCTATAGCCATCTACCAGTGAAAATGGAGCTCGGGAATATTGCACACAGGAGGCTGTTGCAGCCAACTCTATTTTCACCGGGAGAAGCACTGTGGGCCAGTCCTTCGCTGATCTACTTTTACAGGTAATGTCTGGAATTATTTAGAAATGTGTGGGTGATCTTGGTTGTTTGTAACACAGTGAGAATTAAAAATAGAGTAATAATAATGATGTTCAGAAGCTGCTCCTCTCATATATTATAATCAACATGGATTAACCATCAAGAGATAACTATTAATAAAATCCCTTTATGTGAAATTATGTTGGGCCCAAGCCCAGAGATGACACGGCAATATTCAATAGAATTCAATCTTTTATTTGTTGGATTTAATGGACAGAATATTGCCAAACCAAAGTTACAGCCTTCTAACCTACTACTACATATATCCTGAGAGTTTCTAGAATGGAACTATCCTGAATTTCTTTCTTCTTCTCCATCCAACTCAGGATTGTACAGTCTCTGAATCTGAGGCTCTCTCTGGGAAAGCTCTGTATTGTCAGAAGTCTGTCCCATGCTCCTGCAGGTATACATGGCATCACAAGTTATAACTCTATGAGTGCTATACTTATTATTGCACCGTAGTGCAATAATAACTCTTTAACTGTTTTTCAATAAGCCTGGTGACACATATCACAGCCATGTAAAGATGTATAATGTTCTGAGTGTTTTGTTATAATATACATGATCATCTTCTCTGATTTGGCACCTGCAAGTAGTGTGTTCATTATTTACATGGGCAGAGATATATTTGTTTCTCTCTTGATGTTATAATCTGCTTCTCTTATCAACTGAGTCACTGTGACCTGATCAAAAGTTTATTTACAATCTATCTTGTCTGTAAGTAAATTTAAAAGGAACATTTAGCCTGTTGGTGTAAAATCACTTTGGTATTTGACCTTCTTTTCAAAAGAAAAGTCTTGAAAGATAAAATAAAACATGGACGCAGTACCTGGCTGTGTCTGTGCCTTGAAGCTACATAGACTACTAAAGAGCATCCCACATTTTAGAAGAAAACAATAGAAAATCACTTCAGCACTTTTGATAAGAAAATCACTTTCAGGGTGTCTCTGAAATCAAAAAATGGGCTTGACTTAAAGGAGATTTTATTGATTAAACAATTCAGATCAGTACTTAGTTATTCTGGTTTTAGAAGAGAACATAAAATAAGGACAGAAATTCAGATTTGGTTTGGAAACAGATGCTGTGAATTAAACAGTGGAAAATCCATTTTTTCCATATCAGTGCCAGTTTACACATGACAAAGTCTATGCAATTTATTGACCCTATGGACATTTGAGTACCCCCCATTTCACAAAAATCAAGGGAGGAATTTAATATTTTGTTTAATATTGGTTTATGGAACCTAGACTGATTAAATTTATCTTGCAGGACAGATGCAATTATTCCTGGTATATTTCTGAAGAAAACATAAGGTTTCCATCATCAGAAGTTTTTCATCATTTCACATTTGTGTATATTATGGCTGAATTTGAGATATTTCTGCCTTATGTCAGTGATTTTCCTGTGATCCTGACCCTAACCCTAACCCGAATCTTTGGATGAAGATTTTTGGTGTGTCAAACTCAATTTCATTGAGAGCCACATCAGAACTATGGCTGACCTCGCGGGGCTGTGTAGGCATGGCTGACTGGGTAGGCATGGCCAGCTTGACACCATTTCCCAACTGCTGCCATGTTTCCTTTTTGCACTGGGTAGACTGGGCCGAAGCCACACTGGCCCAATGTTTCCTCTTCACATTGGGTAGACCAGGCCAAAGCGACTTTGGTAGACAGGGCTGAAGTAATGCAGGCTGGCCCCTTACATTTTCTAGGACGGCTCCATGGGCTGGATCCAACCACATCACAGGCCTGATCCAGGCCACGGGCCTTTTTTGACACCCCTGTTATAGACCATTCTCACAACAGAACATTAACAAATTTACAGCCTTTTTTTTTTTTTGTCCTTTTTATTGTTCTCCTTTTCCTCTACTCCAACAAGATCTCACCAAACTTACCAGAAGCATGTAAAGTGGGTCAAGGAAACAATGGATATTTTAGCTGTTTAACAGAAGGTTCTCTTCTGCAAGGAGAAGAGTCCAATGGAAACTGCCTTCATTGACAGAGTAAACTGCACCTAATGTACCATTCCTGTTCTGTCCGGAAAAACGCGAGGTAGACCGGGTTCCAACAACAAAGTCTTTATTTGTTAACACAGTAAAGAAACGGAACATTGGCTCAAGCGCGAAGCCGTCTTTATATGTTTCTGTCTGACCCGGTTGTAGCCATGACAAGATCTTGGTTTTTATGCACACATTGGGCAGCTTCGTGATTGGTTTCTATTGACAATCCCCTTTTAGGTTTTGTTAACCAATCGGAATGAAGTATTTGGAGTCTACTATTATTTATACAGAACAATTCCCATTGCTGAGATTTGTAATCCCAGCCTGTCTTCAACAGAAAGGAAGGATATTTGCTATCTTTGAGTTGGTGTGTACTAAAAATATGCTTGCTACACTATTGGAATGAGAAGAAGGAAAAAGAGATGAGATGATAGAAGGACTCATAATTTGGTTAGGTAAGGCCTGATCCACATTTGATCTGGGGCAGACTCTGACCCAAGTCATGTTTGAGTTGCACCCATTTGTTAATAATTGAAAGAAAACATTTTTAAAAGTTTTTTGGGGGAAGGGGATGCACCCCAGTGTTATAGAAGTGACATCCCAGTGAAAAAAGAAGCATTTGTTAAAAGGAATCATATCACCTTTTATTTACTTGTGCTACTGCCAACACTTAAAACTAACAAAAATAACAGTGGCTCTGAAAGAGACAGAAAGCTTGAATTGCAGAGCTTTTGATTATTATTTACTAAACTCCCCCAAATCATACATAATCCATTTATTATTTGAGAGTATGTATTAACATTTCCTTGGGGGGGAGGTTTGAAAAACATGCATATAATTGTTTGGTTCTTAACTGTCTTCACTTTAATGTCTAAGTTTATTTATCATATGGTGTCTTTAGGCAAAACAATCATACTGGGTATACATTAACAATTATAAAAACAGATAATGTGTAAAGTTAAACGTCTCTGCAACAAAAATGCTAGTAAGCACAAATGGTATTTGCTGCTGACAGTAATTCTGCCTGTAGGGACTAGAACATCAAGCTAAAAGCAACTTCCAGTAAATATGTGATTAAAGCTTTTTTTCTTGAATAGACTTTACAAAGTTCTTAATGAAGGTTGTAACAATTCAATAGAAAATGAACAGGTAATTGATTATATGGAGATACTCTAATTCCATTAGAAATTTGGGGGGGGGAGCAGAAATAATTATTGCTGGAATAATTATTTGCAGATAATCAGAATTTTGCATGTTAGATTCAGTCAGACAAGCATCCAGGTTAACAAAGTGCCTGATTATTTCAGATGGGATGTCTTATTAGCTTTTCAGTTTTAAAAGGTAAAGTAACAGATTTATGATTACAGTTCTTTTCTACTTATAGGGTATTTTCACCACAATTCTTTTAGGTTTTCATTAAACAGTTGGCTCTTCCATCCTTTGCAAACCATAGTTTGTTCCAATAACATAAATCAATCTAGCCAATCATAGCTTGTGAATCAAACCAGGTTTAAAGAAACCATGGTTTCTTTTAATGGTTGAAACCAATTATTGCAAGCCCACCAAGCACTGAATAATAAATTGAATTGAACTGGAAACAAATGTTTTCTAAATTATTTGGATGTACTTTCTTGTATCTTAACATGTGATATATTATGTGCCTGCTGGAATCCTGCCAAGCAGAAGTCCTCTCTAGTTACAATAATTACATGTAGGATTATATTTAGTGAAAAAAAAATGTCCATACATTTCAACTAATCTAATAGATTTTTGAACAAGTATGGTTCCAAGTAAGACTACACAGAACTATAAGCAAGTGCAGGAATGTAATTAAGGAGACAAATTCCATCATAGATTAGAATATGTTTGCTGCCTAAATAGAAAGCTTTATGTAGATACATAAATGATAGATAAATGATATAAAGATAGATGACAGACAGATAGACAGACAGACAGACAGACAGACAGACAGACAGACAGACAGAGTAGATCAGGGGTGTCAAACTTGCAGCCTGTGGACTGCAGAGATGGTATTCAGCAGGTTCTGACCAGTTCTGCAGAACTGGTAGCAGAAATTTTGAGTACTTCGGAGAACTGACAAATACCACTTCTGACATCAAGCCATGCTCATAGAATCAGTAGTAAAAAAAATTGAATCCCACCACTGGTGGACCAGATGCGCCACATGCTGGCCACACCCACCTCCAGTTTAGCAAAGGGGAAAAAAGTTGCGATATATATCACGTGACTGCATGTTATCGCAAGTTTGACACCCTTGCAGTGGATGATAGACAAATGATAGAGAATTATTATTATTCAGCTGGATTTACAAAATGGTTATTAAACATTAAAATATTGCAATCGTATATACTGCATTTTAGAAAATACATTTTTTTCTGAAATCACTATAATATATGTCAATCAAAATACATAAACTTGGGCTACATGTTTGTTTTATCAAATGAAGAGAACCTTCAAGAATAGGAGAAAGAAATTCTACTAAATCAATGATCAGGCAAGCCTGGTTTGAGTCTTCTTGAAGAAACTCATTTGGATAAATGCTTAAGAGAGACTCCTCCTAATTCACATTAAGGAAGAAAGTACATTCAGATTTGCAAGATTCTATTATTATAACTGTTACAGTAAGAGTAGTCCTGACCTAGTGGCATTGATTTCTTAGTCTTAACTTTCAGGGTTGACATCAAAGCACAACTACACATATAGTATCCTTAGTTAAGTTTGCAATATTACCATTTTAGAGCCTCCAGCAGGTTTTGTTTTTTTTAGTTTTACTGTTTAGTGCATGCTGCATTATTATTTTTGTAGGTCTTGTACTGTATCATGGATTATTTAAAATGTGTTCCATCCTCATTATTTAAATTTTTGTCATCTTATAATTTTTAGTGAATCAATCTTAAATATGAAGCTCTCACCATATTCTTATAAGTTATCCTTAATATGATTTGTCATAAAATCATAGCATACAAATAACCATATTATGACAGAAAAAATATCACTTTAGCTTGAATCATGTACATATTCATTAGTTTCTATAAATGAATTCATTTTCTTGAATGTAAGTTGCACATCCAGCTACCATTCACTCTTTAAATCCAACAGATCAGATTTCTTATTCTCAAGTGTCTAGTGTGGGAAAAGATACAAACTTTATGAAGACAATTAAAGAAATCTAACTATTACCCAGAATTTAGAATCCTTACAATTCTAAAAATATTTCTCTGCCGCTAAAGGATTGGTATTAATTTTTTCTAAGATCTAGTGATGCATGTTTTTTTAAAAAAAAACAATCCTTAACTCTTCTTAAGAACTGGATTATTATATGTACTATGTAAAGATATTGTTATTTGTTGGAACTGTTTCCGTAAACCATGCTTTACAGTTAGGCCATATATCTCAGTATGAAAATTGTCTCATTGCGCAATAATTTAACAACATGAATATAGAACAAGACGGTGTTTATCAGCAACATTCCAACAATAGATCAGATGCTTCCTATTACCCAGAAAGAATGTGTTAGAGAGAGAGAGAGAGAATACAAATACAATCATTCTCCTATAGTTAATTAGGCTGTTTCCATGTTTCATTTATACAGCAAAGATCCTGCAAAATCAAACTATCCACTACAATAACACTAAAGTCCACTAAACATTTGCAGGTGGTAATTTTCCTCTCACTCTGCCTTTTGTGGTTTGCAATACCATACAGCATCAAAGCTATCTCTCAGACACCAGGGTCAGGAAGTTCCATGTTCAGTTTGGTCTTCTATGAATTCAAAAGCTTCTCTTTGGCTTTCCAGGCATTTTAAAATAAAATAGATAACACTGCTACAGACCCGTTTTCAGGAAGGAAAGCTTGTGTGTTATGACGATGGAATTAGAGACAAGATCAGCAAAGGAACAGTCATTCTAGATGAGATGGGCAGCATTTAAATCAAATCAATATGTAAATCCAAATGAATAAATCAAATCAAATAAATAAATAAATTTTAAAATCAAAAACATGGTCATGCCAAGTGGCAAAAAAACATTGCAAACAGAAAATCTCACTTACCCAACCAAAAAAATCTGTCCAAAAGTTATAAAAAGGACAAGTATGTTCTTGGAAGCATCAACATTGCCAACTAGTCAGAGATTAGTCACACATGTCTCATGATCAACATCTATATATCCATAATTCACACAATGTATTTGGATACCTCTATGGACCTTTTATATAGGTTTGGAAAACAAGAGATCAAAAACTCAAGTTCCTCTAATAAAAGGGAGTAAAGGCCCAGTCCCACTGCACTTACGGATGCAAAGAGGATGTAAAACGGACAAAAAAGCTTGCCATCCATTGGAAAACGCTATTCCGTTGATTGTACTCACTGGCAACGCTTGTTTACATGCGTCTAGTCCATGCGAGCAAGCCTCCACGTGCAATTCTCCATGCAAGAAGTTTTTGGAGCTGCTTACAAAAGCTTTGTGAACGGATGAGCTTTCCTCCACAGATATGATGTACATCCATGAACATATACGGGCAACAAACGTTCTATGTCCGTTATCATCCATTAAACATCCGCTGTATCCTCTCTGCATCCTCTGGCCATCCCCTCAACTCACATCCACTGCAGCTGAAAATGGAAAGAGGGAGGAAACAAAAAGTACACGGAAAGTCTACACAGGTCTAGTAGCACGGAAATAGAAAGGATGTAAACGTATGCATCTCGTATATAATATTAAAAACAGACAAAACATTTGTATCTGGGAAGTATCTCATAATTTTAGGAGGTGTCTGCAGCATGTCTAGAGTATGTAGAAGGACACCTAGCGGACAACCGATATTTTCCTATAAAAAGGGAGACAAAATCATCTGGATAGCTGGGATGGTGGACCATACACGTCTCACTATGGCTTGCACTGGAGGTTTATCTATCCCACAACTATCCTTATCTACCCACAAGCATGCAAAGGCTTAACCATTTTTTCAAAGTTTTCACCAACACTTTATTAAGTAAAAAAAAAGAACCAAGTAAATAAGTGTGTTAAGCAAAGATAACCTTTATTAACTTTCTTAGGTAAACTTTATGACTTTATTAAATAAGCAAATGAACCAAAGTAAGCTGTATTAAAGTGTCCTAAGCCAAAGATATAACTTTCTTAGGTTAAACTTCTATGACTTATTAAATAAGCAAAATGAAGCCAAGTAAGTGTCTTAAGCAAAGATAAACTTAACAAGTAAACACATCAGTCCTCTGACACTATTTTCAGTCCACTTGATCATGTGCCATTGCTCTCACTGTTAAGGCGGGCAGGGACTGTGGAGGTGGCTGTGGCTTGAGTGCTGGCTGAGGCACCATTGGGGTGCTTGGCCCCGAGGGCACAACAGGTGTTTGTGTGTTCAGAAGCTATCCAAGAGCTGACTCAGTCCCATTGAGGTTGAGCAGGTCCTTCATCAAGGACTGAGATGTTCGGCCCAATACTGATGACAGATTGTCTATTGCATGCTTGGCTGTGGGTGGAGGAAGGGTTGGGAGGAGTGTAGTGGGCTATCTGGTCTGCAGCTGGGTGAGGCACTGCATCTGTGCGTCGATGAACCTGGGCCTGGACTGGGAAGTTCTATGCCTTTCTGCTGTGAGTCCTAGTAGTCGTAGCCTTGGGTAGGTGAGGGGCTGTGAAAGCCGTGGAAGGGCTATGAACATCACTGGGATGGAGGAGGACCTGGATGGTAGGAGCAGCTTCAGCTTGAGCCTTGAGGGTTGTGCAGACAGTGCTGCGCATTCTTCTGACTTCATCACCTGGTATCGGCCTCGGGCAGGTCCTCAGGGTCTGGCTCAGTAGGTTGATGAAGGCTTCCGGCCCGAAGATGCTCTGTCCAAGTGACCAGCTGGAAGAGGTCTTGCTTGTCTTCATTGTGTCCCTGATCTCCAACCAGCACACTGTGGTCCTGCGCCCTCCAGTTGCCTCTCTGCCTGCATCCTGTTGAGCTGGGGGTGGGGTGGGTTGGCCTTCTGGTGGCTGCTGCTTTTCCTCCAGTGTGACAGCAGGGCATCCATTTCTCCATGGGATCCTCCAAGTCCGCCGGCATGGGGAGTGCAGATGTTGGGGGTCGTCTGCCGTGGGGCTCTCTTGAAGACACCTGCCTGGACAGGTAATAGCTTTTGGCTGAAGAGGACTCGCTGTCTGTGGGCTGTCTGAGGAGAGGGTCTCAGAGAGGCTGCTCCTCGGTGGCGGATCTTACCCTCCAGTAAACTGCACGTGGCCATAACGTACATCATCCCAGTCAGTGAGCTGACAGTGGCCTGCCCGAACTTTCTTGAGGTGCAGCTTGCCATACCAGGTGTGCATGTGCTTTCCACCATCCAAGGAAAGTACTTCTGCAGTGTACCCCAGGCTCTCTGCCTTTGTCTTCTCCCAAGCCTGCCTGCTTCTTTCTGGTGACCCAAGACAGTCTTGGCCCTTTCTCCAGAGTACTCGCGTTCTTCCTGCAGCCATTCCAGCACCTCATTCCTCATTTGCTCCTCAGAAACGGGCTTTTACTGTTTTCTCTCTCTTTTCTCCTTCCCTTGCCTCTTCCTCCCTCTGCAGGGGCCTTCAGACTCACACCTCTCCCTCTCTCCGATAACCATCATCCCAGCCCCTCAGGGCCCTTCTGGAATTGTTCAGGGCCTTCAGGGGCTTCAGCAGCAGGGCTTTGAGGGGCTTGAGGCCTTGGGGCTGGTCCACACAGTAGCAACAGCAGCAGCAGCAAGCTTCAGATCAGTGCCAGGGGGGGGATGCTGTTCTGGCCTTCTTCACCTTGCCAAGGGCATGAACGAGTTAGCACAAGGCTTCCTCTTCTTGCCTGACTGACAAAACCTGTGCGTCATGCAAGATGTATTGCAGCACGATCTTTCCCCTGTATTGCTGACGTGCATGCGTGCTGCATCCTTTTATAATCGCGGAGCTTATGCAATGTTCAAATCCCCACATGCGCAGTGAACGCTTTGCATCTGTATACATCCACGTGGCATCCCCTTTGTTTCCTAGAGGCATCCGTCGATGCATCATACTTCATTCGCTATGCATCCGCCCCTTCTGCTATGTGTCCGCTTCGAAATTCTCTCCCGGGAGCCTTCGGAGGTGTCATTCCGTTCATCTGCTGTTCATATCCGCTAGGCTTCCTATGAACATCCGTTTAACATCCCCGCTACATACTACCCACGTCCATTCTTTTCTGTTCTTTTTATGCAAATTTTCGCCACTTTTTGGAGCGGATGACAACAGATGGAGCCACCCCGGAAATTTTGCTCCTCCGCTGTGTCCTTTATGCATACGTTTTGCATCTGTTGGCCAGTGGGACCGGGCCTTAAAGTTTGGAATTCAGGTAGTCCTCAACTTACAACAGTTCATTTAGTGAACATTCATAGTTACAACGGCACTGAAAAAAGTGACTTATGACCATCTTTCATAGTTATGACATCATCTCTACTGTCATGTGATCAAAATTCAAAATGCTTGGCAACTGGTTCATATTTATGGCCGTTGCTCTGTCCCAAGATCATGTGATCACCTTTTGCAATCTTCTGACCAGAAAAGTCAATGGGGAAGTCAGATTCACTTTATAACCAGTTTAATAACATTTCAACTGCAGTGATTCACTTCACAACTGAGGCAAGAAAGGTCATAAAATGGGACAAAACTTACTTAAGAAATGTCTCATTTAACAGCAGACATCTTGGGCTCAATTGTGGTCATAAGTTGAGGACCGGAATTAAGAACCCATTCAGAAAATCCTAACAATTCTGCCCCTGGGGTATATGGGACATTCTCAGCATTGAATCATCAGTGGGAAGAATGGAGAGTGAGCAGGCAAATCCAGTTTCAAACCTCAGTTATAATCCAAGTGAGAAATGGAGAATAGTCCACATTTAGGCATTTTGAATCCCATCAATATTATGGTGGCCAACATAATCAGCTCTCAGTCTTATCTCCTTTAGAAGGGTTGAGGTTTTTTTTTAATTTTTATTTTGGGCTGACTTTTCTAAAACTCAGCACCTCATGTTAATGTGGAACCTTTATTATACATTTATGATATGATATCATTATAATAGTAGTTCATGGATCAATGAGAGAGAGAAATGACAGCTCATTTTCATTATTCCAACTTGTCTCTTTTTTGGCCTTTACTCAGCTTAATGCATTGCATTCTAAGTATCAATAGATAAAAGTGTTTACATACAGCCCTATTTTTGAAGACTTGAAATGCTTTACAAATGATTAATTATGTGCCACCAAGTCAGTGTCAACTCTGTGAGTGTACTTTTCTTCTTGCAGACATTTCATGGCCAGGCGGGTATCATCATCAGACTATGAGGGAGATGACTTTGCCCTGATCAGTTTATGGGGGAGATAAATGCCCTGATCAGTGACCTAATCAGGTCACTGATGAGATTACCTCATTGGGTAATGAAACTTCTGCAAGCAAACAACCAAGCTCAGAAAACACCAACCTAGCTACTGATTAAGAGAATAGGACAATGAAAGAAAATATGCTTAGGACTTTTTCTTGCCTTTAGTTGCTGAAAGAAAGAAAGAAAGAAAGAAAGAAAGAAAGAAAGAAAGAAAGAAAGAAAGAAAGAAAGAAAGAAAGAAAGAAAAATAGTTTGCAGATCGAGTTTACCTTTATGTGTTTGTCATGACTAATTGGTCAGAATGCCAATCCTGTAAGGAATTTTATTGCAAATTTGGGTCTGATTTGGGTCTTCAAACTTGGCAACTTTAAGACTTGTGGACTTCAACTCCTACATAAGCTCAATGTGACTAGGGGAGGAATTCTGTGAGTTGAAGTCCACAAGTCTGAAAGACCTCTGGTCCAAAACACCTACAGTTTTCCTATTAAAGTTCTGTTTGAATGTGTCAATCTATTGCTAAAGACACAATAAATGTAATTATTCTTCCTACACATATCACACATCTATAACATAACACCCATATTAGCAAGAATCAGTGCTTGGAAGAAGTAAAGCTCAAAGACCATCAAGAATCCCAAAATAACTTTCTTTTTTTCTTGAAGTTGGGTGACACAACTCCAATGAAATGGAATAATATAGTTGTAGAGAAGTGTTTTGTTGGGTCTTCCAATAAGTGGTTCAGAATAAGATTTTTGGAAATCCACTGGGATTTCTTTCATCCTTACAGTATAGGTCTGTACTTTACTGTAAAATACCCATTTTAGGACCATAGTTAATCCAATGTTTATTACATGTCAGTCGAACCCTTAGCAAGCCTGTCAACCTGGCCGGATGCATCACACACAGGCTACGCCCATCCCACTTCCGCAAAGGCAAAAAAGTTGTGATATGTCATGATTCGTCACATGACACAATTGAGTTTAACACTTGTGCCTTACAGGTTTGCATTAGTATTTAGCTATTACAATGACTGAATATTTAAATATTTGATTGCTTATTGTACCCTATGACTATTATTAAGTGTTGTACCTTGTGATTCTTGATGAATGTATCTTTTCTTTTATGTATACTGAGAGCATTTGCACCAAGACAGATTCCTTAAGTGTCCAATCACACTTGGCTAATAAAGAATTCTATTCTATTCTATTCTATTCTATTCTACTCTATTCTACTGTACTCTACTCTACTCTACTCTACTCTACTCTATTCTATTGATTTGGCTAAAGCTATTGCATGATTAGATGACATCAGCATCTCTTATCTCTCATCAAGAAATATTTCTTGTTTGGCCAATCAATATTAAACTAAACATGTGCTTACTCATCCAAAAAACTTTCCCAAGATGGTCATGTGACTAAATATGATTCTCTATAAAGCAGGTACTTGCACTTTCTGGTTGACTTTCCCTTCTCATAATGAAAGCTGTAATTTTAGCACTGGCATTAACCCTTGCAGGTAAGTAAGCATTTTGATTTATAATCTTTCAGAATTAGAACCTTAAAGAGACTAGTCCACTTTCATCAGAACAAATAAGCGAAACATTTTTGCAAGTTAATGGAGACATTAAAAATACTGTATGACTACAGCAACATTAATCCAAAATCCCTGCAACCCATTTATGTTTCTTATACCTCTATATTTTAAACAATGGAAAATATTTTTTCTCTCAGAAATAAAAGCATTTTTACTTCTATTTTTATCTTTCAGGTTGCCAACAAAAAATTGATCGTAAGTATCTTCCCTGCCAAGCATTATTTAATTATATAGAATTTTAAAAGCCAATTTATGAGTCTATAGATATGTAGCAGTATATTCTCCACACATTATCTTAACATGTGTTTGAATTTTCACAGAAACAGTTTTCAGTCCTGATAAAGTTTTATTGTATGATTATGAATTTGAAGTTCAGAACAAAATATCTGAAAATGGCTATTCAAGTGCTGGACTAAAAGCTAAGTGTAAAGTAGAAATTGGAAAAGTTGAGCAAGACCGGAAATTTCTAAAGGTAAGGAAAGAAAACCACTTTGAAAGTGAGTTTGTGCTGTTTACATGTTCAGGAAGAGGAAAAGAAGACATCAATTTTTCTAATTTAGAATACATGTTCTGCTTTATTTCCTGATGTCTTTCAGCAGATGTCTTATCACACTTTATCAAATAATTATAGTTAAAACAAACTAAAAAGAGGCAAAGTATAATTTCAGATCCATAGTTATTTTGGCTGGATTAACTCTATTTTTTTTCCAAAACATTAGTTACTTCATTAAATGATTTTCATTTTGGGCAAGCAAAAATATTTAAATTCATGTGACTATTTCATTACTTGCAGAATGAAATTTACTACTAAAAGGCTTTACATCGCCTTTTTTTTATGCTTCTGAGTTACTGTTAGTAAATTGCCTAGATAAGTCTAGTTTTCTTGGCAATATTTCAGAATTGGTTTTACTTTTCCTGCTTCCTAGGACAGAGAGAAAGTGACTGGACCAAGGTGAGCCAGCTGGTTTCATAGGCATAGTTGTATCTCTGCCAGGACTGGAAGTCACAATCTCCTAACCTGACATTTTAACTGCCAGACCAAACTTACTCCTTTTTGCAAGCATTATATTGTCTGCTATATTAAAAGATTTGATTTTATACAATTATTTGCTTCTCTTTTGTGTAAAATGATATTCTCATTTCCAGATAAGTAGTTATATAAAGAGTTCATATTTTCTTCAGTTATCATTTGGTTACTTTCAAGAAGGATGTTTTTCCTAGTACTAAGGCTAACATATTCATGAAGTAGACTTCAGCTATGTAGAGATTGAAGGTCTTTCCATCCCTCGTCATATTATTGGTTGAATATTCCTGGAAATTACAATCCAAATACATTTGACAGTCTTGGGTAGCTTTGGAGCATATACATCTTAATTTTCCCTGTCATATCAGTTGCTCCAGTCTTAACATGCCACTATGGTTAGATGGACAACATCAAAAAAAGGTATCTACTGCATTTTGGGGAGTTGAGGGACTACATTTGGTTTAGAAATTATGCTAACTTGTTCAATGAAGGGAAATCCTTTCCAACCCTCTGATTCACAATCTTACCTGTGAAATAGCATTAATTGGGTTAATTAATTGTGTCTTTCCCTTATGTTGGAAAAGATTGAAGGTAAAAAGAGAAGGGGACAGAAGAGAATGAGATGGTTAGATAGTGTCAAGAATGCAGTGGCCATGAGTTTGGGCAATCTCAGGGAGACACTGGAGGATGAGGAGGCCTGGAGTGCTGTGGTCCATGGCATCACAAAGAGTTGGACAAGACTTAGCAACTGAACAACAAAAGCAACACTTTACCTTCTTTAGTTGTTCTCAGATTTAGTCAAAATTCTGACTTTCCAGAAGTGTGTATCCTTTATTCAGAAATTGACTTGTTCAAAATAAGGCATTCACATATGATTCGGCTACAGCAATCTATTTTAGGCAAAAATTTAGTCCTGTCTACACGCCTTGTCTCCTGCCTTTCTATAGGTCTGCCTATGCTCCAGGATTTAAACTCCAAATTCTTTTCCCTTGCCTTTGTAAGGGAACAGTGCATTCTTCTGAGAACCTTGGAGATATCTGATCTAAACAGACATAAGTTTTATATCTGTCTTGGAACAATGGGCTCTTGACTTACACAACTTCTGCACCATTTTATATTACTTTAAATATTAAGATTTTAATGCTAAAGTAGTGTTATATCACTTTATTTTTAATATGCACATAGAGAGAATTTATGGCTTTTTTTTTCAAAGGTGTTTTTTCCTAAGATGGGAGATTTAGGAAGAATAAAATTTTACTATGTATGATTTTTTAATGTCTTTGTATGACAGGTTGATTGTTTTGAAGGACTGGATTACAATGGCATATATCCCGGGATCAAGTTTGCTTCATCACCTAAATTAACTGCAGTGTTTCAGAAACACTTGAAGAATTTAATTATTACATTTCAACACAGAAATGGGCATGTCGATGACATAATGGTTCCAGGCCATGTCTCAGAATTTGCTTTAAACCTCTGCAAAGGAATTTTGAATTTATATGAAAATACCATCAGGAATGACCAAAAAACATATAATATAAAAGAGGTAAATCATAATTCCAGTTTTATTTGTGGTGTGGTATTATTTATTTATTTAATTAATAATTTGTCAAACAAAAATGAAAACACAGATAATATAAAAATAAAATGCCAGGGACAATAGGCACATTAGTGCACTTATACATGCCTCCTTTATGGACCTCTTAAAAATGAAGTAAGGTCAATAATGAAGTAAAGTCAATTTGCGACTAAAACTGTGAACATTTGTAGCTGAGACAACTGAATCAGGTAGAGGATTCCACACTTGACAACTCTATTTAAAAAATTGTATTTTTTACAGTCAAGTTTATAACAGTTTACATTAAGTTTAAAACAGTTGTTTGAGTGAGTATTATTGCAATTAAAACAGAAAAAGTCATTTACAGATAAAACATTACTATGTACAATTTTTATGCAAGACCTAATTGCATACAAAATGCAGTTATGACCCTTTGCTTTCCATTTCCCAATAGCAGTTTCAATTCTGTTGAGGTTGTAAGCAACATTACTGGGCCAAGGCAAGAATTTTGAAGATCAACATGATGTCTTTATCTGCAACCAATTTTACGTTCACTGTGTTTGGAGTGGTTGTCCCAAAATGAAGATCCACAGCTGTTACTGTGTAGTCATTGATGTTAGCATCAATGAGAATTTCCAAGTTGCACCTTCAAATCATATAGAGAGAGCAAGCTTTTTCTCTCTAGGGTGCTGTAAAAAAGTGTCCATGATTGTGTCCATGAGAAACTAGGAGTGAAAAGGCTCACTTAAGGACAGACCATTTTTTATCACTACAGCTTGGCTTCTGGATTGAAGATTCCAAAAATGTACAAGTTCCTCATCCTGAAAAGTTTTGAAAACCAATATTTAGAGCACTGCCCAGAGCATAATATATATATTCAAATCCCACTAAAATTTTAATGGTGCAATCTTATGCCTATCTAAGGCATAGATAGAAATAAAGGATTACTAAGTTTTATTCAATTCAATGGAATTTACACACAAAGTTGGGGCCTTCAATGACTCTGCCTCTGTATTGGACTGTGGTCCTACTTCCTCCCTCCCTCCCTCCCCCCCTCCATGTATGTATGTATGTATGTATGTATCCAGGCATACTGTATATACGCATACANTCCCTCCCTCCCCCCCTCCATGTATGTATGTATGTATGTATGTATGTATCCAGGCATACTGTATATACGCATACATATATACATACAGATTTGAAATAACTTGCTGGTAGAGCTAAAAGAAAAGAAGACAGTTCTTCAACTTCTACAAAATAAATCTGCAAAATTTGAGTTTTGTTCATCATAAAATCTTAAATTAATTTTACTTATATATGTAAACTAAATATCTTAACTATGTATTGATATTGATAGTGACAATTATTTTTGTAGAAAATTCAGAATATAATTAATTTACCTTATAAAATAACTGTCTGAATACAGGAATATTGTACTTTGGGAATTTACTTGGTACCTACTGTCTACTGGCTATATTTGATCTCCGAAATGTATAATTTTTTTACTTACTATCCATGTTATTTGTTTCGCTCATATCTTCCTCTAGTAAAATTAGTCTAAATTAGTTGAAATCAGGAGCATTGTTTTTATTGATGGCTATATTCCACAATATCTTAATTATCTAGGATACTATTCCATATACAGTACCTAATGAACAAATAAAAGAATGCTCAAAAAAAGTATATTATACTGATCACAAAGAATCAGAATAGAGCTAGAAGGGACCTTGGAGGTCTTCTAGTCCAACCCCCTGACTGAGCAGGAGACCCTATACCATTTCAGACAAGTGGCTAACTAGTCTCTTCTTAAAAACCTCCAGTGATGAAGCACCCACAATTTCTGAAGGCAAGCTATTGTACTGGTTAATTGTTAACCTACTATTAGGTAGTTTCTCCTTAATTCCAGTTTACTTCTCTCCTTGATTAGTTTCCATCCATTGTTTCTTGTCTTGCCTTCTGGTCCTTTGGAAAATAAGTTGACAGCCTCCCCTCTTCTTTGTGGCAGCCCCTCAAATGCTGGAATACTGCTATCATGTCACCGCTAGTCTTTCTTTTATCTAGACTAGCCATACCCAGTTCTTGCAACCGTTCTTCATGTTTTAGTCTCCAGGCTTTTAATCATCTTAGTTGCTATTCTCTGCATTTTTTTTCCAAAGTCTCAACACCTTTTTTGAAATGTGGTGACTAAAACTGTATTCCAGATGTGATCTTTACTAAGGTTTTATAAAGCAGTACTGATACTTCATATGATTTTGATTCTATGCCTCTGTTTCTGTGATCAAGGATTACATTAGCTTTTTTGGTTGCTGCTACACGCTGCTCACTCATATTCACTCATAATCATCCACTAGGACTCCAAGATCCCTTTCACAGTTATTGTTTTGAGTCAGGTTTTACCTAAACTGTACTTGTATCTTTGGTTTCTCCTGCCTAGGTGTAAAATCTTGCTTTTCTCCACATAAAATGTCATATTGCCTTGTGGCATTTCTGCTTATAAGAATTCATTCATAGTCCTTTTGTTTTTAGGAAGGGGGGGAATCATTGGAAGGTCCAATGTAAATTTTTTTGAATAACAGCCTCCCAATGCAAATTCTTCCTCTTTCATTTCATATCGGGCTAATTATGTGAAGGTATTGCTACAATGTGGAATGGTGAATAGCAGTTCATTAAGCTAATGGCGAGTATAAAGCACATGGAAATGTCTCGGTTGAAATTGCCTTGGGGAAGGAAAAAACAAATTTAAACTTAGTAGAAATTCTAGGAACGTACTGAGGTTACATTTTTGATGAATACCAAAAAAATTGATATACTGTTAGATATCTGAGTGAACTCTGCTAATATAAGAAAGAAAGATCGCATTTCTTTAGCAAGTGAGCTAATTATTGCTGCTTTCATGGCCCATCTGCTCATCTACAATTCCAAGGCTTCTAACACAGGAATGTGTGAATTGTAGATTAGGGTTTTTAAGGATAATATGCCAGTTCTAGCTCTGAAATGTCTTGCTTTTGAGGTTTAATTCTCATTGATCAGATTATATGCCCATGGGTTTTTTTATTAAAAATTTCCAAATTATGCTTTATATAAAATAAGCCAAATTGAAAATGAATAAAAACTTTCCAAAGGAATCTGCCAGGTTTTTACTGCTGTAAAGGTTTGGCACAATAGAAGAGGAGGAGAAAAAGGAGGAGGAAGAAGAGGAGGAGGATGACTTGATCAAAGGCATTAGGAATTAGAAAGGAGACTGCAATTCTCCATGTGAATTGATACGTTTCATAGGTGCCTTTTCTTTCTATTGTATATATTGTATTGTATATACTAACATTTTATTTATTTATTCATTTATTATTTATTTATTTTGCAGAATGGCATTGAAGGTAGGTGTGACACCACATACCTCCTTCTAAACACTGAAAAACCAGATGAATTCTTGATGATCAAATCCAAAGATTTAACTACTTGTGATAACATGGCTAGAAAAGTTGTGGGTGTTCCATATGTTATTCCATGTGAGTTCTGCAGACAGGTCAGTTCCGTGTGTGTGCGCGCGCATGTGTGTGTGTGTGTGTGTGTGTGTGTGTGTGTGTGTGTGTGTGTGTGTGTGTAGAAAGAGAGAGAGAGAGAGAGATGCTGAAGACATGTTAAAGCTGTAGAGATATAAAGAAGACAACAAACAATTTTAATAAATAATTTTATAATTTAATTAGAAGTTTTAAAAAGGAATATAAAAACTAATACAAACTAGTGAGAAGTAAGAAATAAAAATCACTTTATATAAAATAATCCCGCACAAAAAAAAAATCATGATTTTCCCAACTGTTTATCCCGAAAGAAACTTTTTTTGTACATTAATATTTAAAAACATGAAAATCAGTGTATGTACAGTATTTGAATCTAGCATTTCCTAGTTTTTTTACATGTCCACCAAGCATGATAAAATATTCCTTCTTGTTTTTCACCTTTCTTGTATGAGTATCTTTTTTCTTTTCATAATTCAAATGCCAACCATTTCCCTGGCTTGTTTGCAAACTCAGTTTTTTTATCACATAATTCATTTCTAATTCTATTTCTCTTATTGCTAACATAGATAACTATCCTAAAAATTTGTATAAATTTGTTTATGCATATTTAGATATAAAACATATAAGCCATTTTATTATGCAGATTCATTGCTATTTATTTGCACACAATTCTGTCGTGTTACTAGTCTTTGGTTATTACAATTCATCACTTGGTTTGACCCATTTTAATGTGCAATCACAAATTGCAAAAGAGAGAGAGAGAGAGAAATCAGTTTTGTCAATTAAATATTATTGACATCTTTTTTTTTTTTTGAAAATTTTACTTGTGTTTTCACACACACACACAAAAATACAAATAAAACATCTTTTGAGAGAGATTTTTCTTTATACATTTTTTTTATTTCTTTTGTACTTTTTTTCTTTTCCCTTAAGTTTTGCTTTGCTATTTCTTTCTTGTTATTTTTCCCCTTACTCTGTTTTACTTTATATTAATACTTACTACTTGTTTTTAAATTTTCATTAAAATTTATATTAAAAAAGGATGTCAGGAACTTCCAGTTTGAGTCTCTTCATGGACAGACCAAAACCGCGATCGTGCATGATTTCGATCTGTGCTTGCCGCTGGAGCGCCCTGAGTCAGCTGGTTTCGGGGCTAAGCCACCCCATAGAGGTTGTGAAGAGGGGGGAGACTGCCAGCAGCGTTGAGGAGAGCCTCATCTCCTCTCCTCAGCTGGCCATTACTTCCCTTTCCTGAAGGCGGTTGCAGCAGTGGTCAGAAATGGCCACCTCAAAGAAGAACTCAACTGGAAAAATGTGCAGGAGGAAGAATAAGAAGAGAAAGTTTTGGTTACTCTGTTAAACTGCAAAAGCAACAACTAAGGTACCCTGGAATTTAAACTAAAAGAAAAGTGATATTGTTCCAAAGAAGATTTTGAAGCAGCGAAGGAGAGAGAAAGGGAAAGGATTGGTTTTTTTCTATCTCTTCTTTTCTTTATACTGACAGCTAAGAGATCTAAAAAGAGAATTGCAAAAAAAAAAAAACCACTTTGACATCAATAGGCATTTAAGCTGAAAATAAAATGTCAAGGGATAATAAAGATTTCTGATACTATAAACTTTTAAAAAGCAGGAAAGGAGAGAAAAGAATAAAAGGGCAGGATCTGGAAAAAAAGGGAGGAGACTGCCTGGAATTAAGGAAATTTACAATAAAACCTCAACAAAAACTTCTAAAAAGATACATTTCAACTGAAACTTGGCTATAAATAATAGAAACCCAGCAAGAGAAAGTGGAAAAAAGAAGCAGAAGAAACAATTTGGGAACTATTTCGATTATTTGGTGATCTCTGGATTTTTGGTTATTGCCTTGAATGATAAAATCAATCGGGTGGTTGTTTAAAAGTTTTTTAAAATGGCACTACTTTTAGATGAACTGAAAATGGAACTTAAAAAGTACAAAGAAGATGCACAAGAAGGGAAAGGTTCTTTTGGCTTTGTATTTTAATTCTTAGAAATGGATATCTCGAACTATGAGAAACAACAAGAAATGCCTGCAGAACAAGAAGACTGGGACAAAGAAGAAGCCATCTTTAATGAACAAGTAATTTTATGTGGGGGAAAAAAAGGAAAGGGGAGAAAGAGAATGAAAAGTTTTAAGATTTGAAAAAACAACCAAGAAAAGGAATAATAACTATGAAAATAAGTATAAATATTAGAAAGCAACAGAAGAGAGGAATACAGAGAGAGAATTGAAGTAGAGAGACAAGGGGTATAAAAGGGGAGAGAGGAGAAGAGAGGAAGAAGGAAAGAAAAAGAAGTTATAAAAGACAGAAACAAGATTGGAGAAACAGGGCTATTTAGAGATAATGGGTGAAATTTAATTGAAAAAGGATTCTTCAAAGGTACATTAAGATAGTATTAGAAATAGAATATTAGAAAAGAAATATTAGAAACAGAAATAATTTTAGAAAATATGAAACAACATATGATTAAAATGATGGATAAAATAGTTATTGTAATCTAGTGAAATGTTTGTTAATAAAGTAAATGGAATAAAATGAATGAGAAAATGAATTAGGAAAGGATGGGAACATTTTATTATTTAAATGTTTTATAAAATATAAGGGAAGAGAATAGGGAAAAAAAATTTAATTACGGAAAGCTTATAAGTGTTCCAAGGAAGTATAATATTTATGTGAAAAGTATTTAAAGATGTTAAGACTTAGTGAATATTAATGATAAAATTGAATTGGAATGGAATGAATGTTTAAATTACATATATTTATATCACTTTTTAAGAATAATAGTGTGTATTTTAAGAATGTACCTAGCAGAATTCGATTGGTAAGTTATGTATTATATTGAATGTTATAACCTCAAGGTATATATTGAAGCTTAAAATAAGGTTTGAATGGATAAAATTAAAAAGATATAAAGGTGTCATATTCCAATTAGTAACTACAGGAGAATATTTGTTTAATGAGAAAGAGAAAATATGAAATTGAAGCAGGGACAGACAAAAGTAAAATATAAAATTGAGAAAATTAAGAGAGGGGAAAAACTATTTAGAAAATGTAAAACAGAAATAAGATATGGAATTAGAACATAAAAGTGAGCATGAAATTGAATTTGTGTCTGGATGAAGAGTGTAATCCGGGACCAGCTATTTTCAA
>BHFT01019194.1:0-34504 GCA_004320025.1 Laticauda laticaudata
ATAACTCAACAAGATGTCCATAACAAAGAACATTTATTGGTTCATCAGGTATCCTCATAACTCACATTTGTGATGAACTATTTCTTTAATGACCAATCCTTTGTCTTGTCGTAAAAGATGGTTATCTCCTAACCCATCTCATAGAGATAGAAAGAAGCTACCATGAGTTAGAGTTCAGGTAAAAGTGAGGGAAACTTCCCCAATCCATCGAGGGTCAAATTAGTGATCAATGGGGATTACAAATGTGGCCACGTGACATGGACTATATTTCCCAGGATACTTTTAACTACATTTACCATGATGCATTCCCTTAAGGGGACAGCTCATAATTCCTAAGTCACTATGCAATTCCCATAGACTGGCTGGGACAGCACAAAAGTTATGGAGCTACCCATTCAACCATTTATCCACCTACCCATACTTCTATATATATATGTATGTATTCCATGTACAGTATATGCATTGCATCTGAATTTTTCATTGTAGGAAGCAATTCTTGCCTCTGGCTTTAAGAATCATTCATTCCTGTTCTGGACACCTGATTTGACCTCAGCATGTTCCTGACCAAGTTTCTTGCTTGTTCCTGGGTACTTTGCAACCTACTGTGCAGTATTGGATTATGGATTGTCTACTTGAATTGAGCTGTGGTGGCACAAAGGTATGCAGTACTGCAGGGTGACTGTGACGGTGCCAGAAGTTTGATCCTGACTGGCTCAAGGTTGACTCAGCCTTCCATCCTTCTGAGGTGAGTAAAATGAGGACCCAGATTGTTGGGGGCAATATGCTGGCTCTGTAAATCACTTAGAGAGGGCTATAAAGCACTACAGAGCTGTATATAAGTGTAAGTGCTTATTTCTATTGCATCATGCCTTCTCTTCAGCTTCTAGTGTGCCACTGTACATGCATGTGCTCTTCCTCATATTTTCACAATTTCTTTTCTGTTGCCTCCCCCCTCCCCACCTGTCTGCTGCCATCTATCCAGACAAGCTTTCCTGAGTTCCTGTAAGCCTCACTCCCAAGCACCTAGATCATCCCCACAATTTACTTGCCAACTATATGGATGTTTCTCTTTTTTGAAGCCAGGACATGAAATGACTTTCTTAATTTCTATTACTTTGTGTTACTTTTTAATGCTTTATAATGACTTACCTTTATTTTCTTGAACAGCATTGGAGAAAAAAGTGTTTTCATGAATCTGAGGTACTGTTTATAAAGACTTAAAACTACTAAACAGTGTGTGTCATTCATTCCCCGAATATGATTAATGACTCATAGGGTTTTGAAATACATTATTAAAATCAAAAACTTTCATTTTCTTTAACAATGATTTTGAGCTTGGCGTCAGTGCTATTACTTTTTTTTCTGCAAGTTCAAACTAAAATTAAACAATAGCATTTTATGGTTTTACACACTCATAAAATGTAAGATACACATGTTTTCAGTATGGTTTCATCTCATTCTGACAATTTTATGCTTACAAAAGATAGAGCCATCTGGAAAATACCCAGAGTAAAATTTATTACTGGTTTTATAAGCATACACATGGTTATTTTTTATTGCACTTTTCCAAAATTACAAATTTCTTTTACATTCTTTACAACCCTGTGGCATCGATGTTACATTTATATCTACATGCATATATACATTTAATCCTTATTTCCACTATGTAGTCAATTATATAATTTGCCCCAAATCGTGCGTAATATTGTGATTTCTCTCTGTCTTTCAATTCTAAAGTTAGCTTATTCATCTCTGCACAGTCCAATACATTTTTCATTACCATTCCCTCAGAAGGGGTACTGTCCAATTTCCAATTTTGTGCAAAGGCAATTCTAGCCACTGTCACTATATGCAATATATTTAACTTTTTTTACTAAATTCTCCTGTTATCATTCCTAATAAGAAAAGTTCAGGCTTAAGCTCAATTTGAAGACCTGCTATTTCCTGTAATCATTTTCTTATCTTTACCCAGTATTTCCTAGTTTCAGGGCATAACCACCACATATGAAAAAAATCCCCTGTTTTTGTTTACACTTCCAGCATTCCAGACTCATATTTGGGTACATCTTCTTAGTCTCACTTGTCAACAAATGTCGACAATAAAAATGTCAACAATAAAATATTTTGTAGACAGCAGACAGCTGCCATGTAAGCAGCGGACATTGTTAATTTATAATGTTTTATCCATAGTTTTTCCCATTCTTCTAGTTTGATATTATACCCAAAATTCCTTGCCCAAGCTATCATGGACCCTTTAACTATTTCTTCTTCCATTTAACACTTAACAAATAATTGTATATTTTCACTATGAATTTCTCTTCTGGTCCCAATAGAATTTTATCCAATTGATGTTGTTCTTTATCAAAACCGTACTCTTCTAAATCTTTTTTATACCTTGCCTACAATTGTAAATATGGCCACCAATCTATGTTTTTTCCTTTATCTCTCAATTGCTGATTTGTTTTGAGCCTCCCTCAAAGTATTATTACATTATACAGCATCATTTTCATACATAGATTGTGGAAATTAGGAATTTTATATTTATTTTCTCATTTTTCTTTTAAAGTAGAATTCAGCATAACACCATATTCTGCTGGCCTTAATTTTATTATAATCAGAGATTCTTTAAACAGCAAAGAAACAAAAGCAATGAAGAAACATTTTAATAGATTTGGGACATAGAGTAGAGATATAATATTTTCATATTTGTAAATGTGCACTATATACACTTTCAGTTTAATATGAGAAATAATGCAGGCAGCTCAGTTACAGAACCATATGCTGTAGCTCAGGTCTATAGAATTTGCAAATACATTGTTTATATAATTATTTGTTCTAGGTAGCAAGAAAATGTTGGAAGATGACATGGAGTTAACTAAAAAACATCCCAGATGACTTTTTCATAAGATTAAAATTTCTCATTTTTATGGTTTGTATTATTAATAGGTAAAAAGGTAACAAACCCATTTTTAACAGGATTTAATTGTCTGGTATATTTATGAGTTCCTGACTTGTCATACAGATTAATGAAACTAGAATGCAGATTACTTTCTTGAACCAAAGTGTTTGTACGCCAAACAATACAACCACATATTATGTATCAGTCCAAAGTCATGGACCGATGCTGTTTGGCTCTTTCTATTCAGTTTTCTGGCATATGTAATTTGCATTTGATTGGTTGGTTCAGTAGATATTTGGTAGATTGATTACAGGAAAGAAATAACTGACCAATTGCAAAGCTCCAGCAGGAATAGACAACACTTGATTCTTCAGAACCTGAACTCCAACTCTTCTCAAGATTAATCACATGGCTAATAGTGAGAAATGTTGGAAACTGCAGTTGAACAATACTTGATAGACCACTCTAAACTTTCCTAGCAACAAATGTGTGTGTGCATGCTCACACAAACAAAATTTTAGTTTGGCTATTGAAAATGTGCTGACTTTTTGGCTACATAGCTGGCAAGAACGACATTAGGTTTTGTTACAAAATAAGATACAGCTGATTGACAGGGCTTCCTAGTGTGTTGATATATTGTCTATTTGTCTTTAACTAATAGCTAGTGAAATGTAACTCCAACTCTGTAGTTTTTTTATTTTCAAGAATGTTTGTTGTGTAAACAGAAGGCACAAGTCACAGACTTGCTTTGTATGTTTGAATTGTGTGTCTGTATTTCCACTTAATTTGAATTCTTAATTTGTCCCATCTTTCTTCGAAACAATTTCTGTTTTCAATTACCAAGTTCTTTAAAAAAAAAATGCTTGGTTTTCCCTTCTCCTGAAGAATGAAAGAAAGAAGAATGAAGAGAAGTGAAAAAGGATTTTTTTTTCAGAGTGAAAAAAAAATCAAGCAATGAAGAAAAATAATGATTAGAGTTACACTGTTAGCATGTTTCCTCATTAATTATAGTGGGATCTTTTTCCCAAGTAACTACTACAACTCTGTAAATCATTTATTATTTTGAATTGTTTTTGTTATGTAATGGAATATTAGGAGAATCAATGGATAATAATGGAACATCAGGAGAATCAAGACAATATATGAAGCATTTATATCCCCTAGTGTTAATGTGCTAGTTACACATATCATGTGTACAGATAAAAAATAAATAGAAAGAATTGAATTAATTCTAGATAAGGAAATATCAGTGTATCATTCTATCTGAAAATGGTTCACTAATATTCTCTCTGGATCCCAAAAGTACACCCATCCTTGTGTTAGAACAACAATCTCTCTCTCTCCTTCTCTCCCCCCCTCTCACTTTCCCCCCCTCCCCCCCAACAAAATCTGTTTCACCTTTTCTTCTGTAATATTCTATCATGAGGTATATCATCTATGAATAAGGGCACTTTTTTATTCAATCATTTTTATTCCTTTCTGTTTAATGCAACTTTTCTCTGAGTTCTACTTTTGGGACATAATACTTTTCTGTGGCTGCCCTGACCTTTTGGTACAGTCTTCCCACAAGATTCAGAGGGCCCTGCCCAGGGTGGGATTCAATTTTTTTAACAATTGGTTCTGTGGGCATGGCTTAATTGGTGGGCATGGCTTGGTGTTCATGTGACTGGATGGATGTGGCTTGGTGGTCATGTCATTGGCTGGGCATGGCCAACTCAATATCACTCACATTGAGGCACCATCTCCTCACCTGGCCTCTCATGACTGTGGGGATGCTGCAACAGTTGTAAGTATGAAAAACAGTCATAAGCCACTTTTTTCAGTGCTATTGTAACTTTGAATGGACACTCCACACAACCAAAGTACTAGCAAAGGAGGGGGAAAAAAAACTCCAGAGAAGTTCCAGAGACAGGACGTCTAGTCCTGCCAAGAATGTAATAAGGGTTAACGGAGAGGCAGTTTCTGAAAGCAACACCAGAATGTTTCCTTCCTGCCCTCCTTACAGGATTAGGCCAGTAATTTCTTCTAACAACCGGTTCTCTGAACTGCTTAGAGTGTTAACAACCAGTTCTTTTGAATAGGTGTAAACTGGTAGAATCCCACCCCTGCCCCTGCCCATTTAGTTTCCCAAGATCTGGGAAAACCAGGCATTGGGTTAGAATAGAAATAAAGCCAGGAAATGCAGATGTAAATGTAGACTTTTGTTGTGGTATTGTGGTGGGGAAATATGGTACAGACATGGAATTAAGTCTATTATTATGAATCACATAGGATATTGTTTATAAAATAGTTAACCATTTACATTTCTAAATAAATAAATACATAAGTGAAAGTATAACTGGAAGGTTTTGTCTTAAATTATAAGCTGTGACTACCTCCAAATATCCAGTTCTTCATTCTGTATAAATATTTGATCTTTGACTATAAATTAATAAACTAATAAATGATATTCTGTGGAAGAGATCCTTGTACAATGGAAGATAAGCAAATACAGATATCATTTGCAGGATGATTAGCTTTTGACATAAAATATGCTTCTGAATATTTTAGGGGGACTCATTCCAGAATTAATTCAAACCTCTATCCATGCAGATGTTCAACTTTACAATCTACATTTTGTCTGAAGTAACTTTAATCTTGTTACTCAGATCCTTCCCAAACATCTTCTTTCAGGATTTCCATGGTCTTCACTTAAAGAGATATTTACATATTGATCTTAAACCGCACCTCTGCATCAACATTTTTCAACCTTGGCAAGGAGGTCCATTTCCAAGATTTCTCCAGCTAGCATGCTTCATTTGCATGTAAAAGCATAACAGATAATCAGAGTTGGAAGGGACCTTCTAGGTCATCTAGTCCAACTCCCCACCCAAGAGGAGACCCTTCACCATTTCTGACAAATGGCAGTCCAATCTCTTCTTGAAAGTCTCAAGTGATGGCGCTCCCACAACTTCCCAGGGCAAGCTGTTCCATTGGTTGATTGCTCTCACAACATGTAACGTAATACATTATTAACATTTTGATATATCTAAATAGATAAGCAGAGAAGCAACCTAGAATTGAGGAGAAATTTTCTGATAGCGGGAACAATTAATCAATGGAAAGGGGTTGCCTTCAAAAGTTGTTGGGGCTCCATCAAGAAGAGATTGGACAGCCAGAATTGGTATCAGGTTGCTGCTTGTGCTGCTTTCCAACTCTGTTATTCTAGTATACACTGTTAGTACATGCTGGCTCTGAGCCACTATTCCCAACCCTTTGTATTTGCAATCTGAGAGTGCTATTTATGGTACCCAGTAGTAAAGCTCAATTGGGATTGTGAACCAGCCTTTTCTATTAAAAGTTTATGGGGTTTTGTTTAGGTTTCCTGATGAATTAATTTCCTTCACCAAAAAACAAAACAAAAAAAACTTCTTCCTGAAGCTGCCCATCTACAACTTCTGATATGTGTGTGTGTGTGTGTGTGTGTGTGTATACGTGTGTGTGTGTATACGTGTNTGTGTGTGTGTGTGTGTGTGTGTGTGTGTATACGTGTGTGTGTGTATACGTGTGTGTGTGTGTATCCATGTGTGTGTATGTGTATGTATATACATATAAAGAGCATTCTTGCTCCTCAGGACTTCTTGTCTCCTAGTAGACATTTTCAGGCTATAGTCCTGGAAAATTTTATCTTTTGATGCAAATGAAATGAAACAAGTCTGGTCCCCAGATTTTCCTTGAATTTGCTTAATTAGCAGGTAAAAACAGTGTATTTTGGATCTGGACAGATGATTTAAAGCTCAGTCAACTGATGAGATAATCTCCCTCTCATACACAAGCATGGAAACCAATAACTCTAATGGAAAACCTGCTTTCTGAAAGACATGCTGCTCTAAATTTCCTTGGCAGACAAGATGGTACTGTGCAACATTACATGTGGTTAATGTTAGTCACATCCTTGATGTAACATAACACAAAGTCACAAAAGTAATGGGATGTGACATATGACAGCATGGCAAATCAGTCTGGCAAGTTTCTTCTGGAATGTATATGAAATGTAGGCTTATTTCTACAGTGTTTACTGTGGTAACTGTTCCCTGCTCTAGCTATTAGCTGCTAACTGGAGTTCTGTGCTGCAATGATTTAGAAATAGGGGAAATGCCCATTTGGAATATATAGTTTGGTCCAGATGGCAAGATCAGACAAAGCTGCATTTGACAAGAAGGATAGAATGAATTTAGATAAAGTTTGCATTTTTACATTGCCTTTTGCTGAAAGGATGGGATGTAGGAGAAATGATCTTGGTTTGGAATTTCATAGGCAATCCAGACACACAAAGCCATACAATTGTATGCAGTTGTATAGAGAAACCCTAATGACAATATGCATGTAACATCAATTACACTTAAACAAAAGTATTTATTTTTCAAATGTAGAATGCAGGTTCCATCAATACCTATGTCATTAAGATCTCATAAAATTTGATGGATTCCAGATGATTCTTATAATAAAATGTGGGAAGGTTTGTGGAAATGTAATATCACATCTAGCTATGCTGATCTTCCTTGCTATCTTATTAAATATGTTTTCTTTCTTTATGGATGGGGGCAGTGGTGAGATTCAATTTTTTTTTACTACTGGTTCTGTGGGTGTGGCTTGGCGGGCTTGGCTTGGTGGGTGTGGCAGGGGAAGGAAAACTGTAAAATCTCCATTCCCACCCCACCCTACCAACCTGCTTTGCAGCTCCATTCTCCTGTGCAGAACAACAAAAGAAGACCGAGCCAATCAGCTGGGACTTGGGAGGCAGAGAATAGATGGGGGCAGGGCCAATCAGAGGAGGCATTTTCTGGTTCTCCAAACTACTCAAAATTTCCTCTCTTGGTTCTCCAGAACTGGTTAGAATCAGCTGAATTCCACCTCTTGATGGGGGCTTTGAAGGGGAAACATTTTTAGTGTCATTGATTCATAACTAATTATTGTAACCACTTTTTTCAGCTTCCTTCCTAGGACATAGATCTCTCTGGGAATTTATTTATTAAAAATCAGTGTTGGTAGAGATATGCAAACATATCTTTTTGAAAAAGGTTGAAATAAAAGTAAAATAAAATTTACATACTATGGCTCTCTGTCAACCGAAGCAGAAAATAAATTCTGCTTATTTTAAAATGTTGAAAGAATCAACATAATCTACTTATACTGCACTTATACTGGAGAGACACTAATGCTTGTATTGATCAATTGAAAATAATCATTGGAGTTTCCAGAGTGCTCAAATGCTGATGTACTGCAATTAACAAGAGAACCAGTGTGTTTTATACTGTTTATACTATACTTAATTGATTTTTTTGCTTTTGCTTTTTTTAAAAAAAATCTATATTCAATTATGAAAATAAATATTTGATAGCTGTCATATATTGACACACAAATCAAATAAAAATTTGGGTCTAAAATCCATAATATAAAAGTCAGTTTAATTTTGATACCCAAGTTAATTGTTTGTTCCAAAATCCTCTTACTTGTAGAGTTCAAATATCTGCTGCTGTCAATTTGGGAATAAAATTTCCTGGAGAGCAGTCTCTGAAGTGTTTCTCTCTTTGGGAGGTGTTATAGCTTCTGTCTTCATTGATTCCAGACACTCTCCTTCAGTCTCTAGCCTAGGTAATGTTGTTGGTTTTCTTGCTCATGTTTGTCTCAGCCTAGCTGCACTGTTTTTACAGAATCTTGGATTCTGTATCTTAATCTCTGATCAATAATCTTCTATCACTTCTTTATGAATTATTGACCTATAACTATGAGGCAATGGCAATCAATAAAGCATTTATTAAATGACTTATCAAAACTTGATCATCTTGATTCTTCAGGGCAATTAAAAACTCTTCAGGGTGCAGCTGCAAATTCACCAACTGCAAACTGTTGTAGTATTTTCACTGCAGTTATGAAGCAACATTGTAAGAGGTAACAGTCAGCTGACAGGAATGACTGTGCTCAAAAATATACTTTGAACTTATAAGTGTTCATCTTTCATTTTAAATTCACAACAATATGATATTCTATAACATATTCTGTTTTAGCATTCATCTAAAGTGTAAATGATACATTCTCCATTAGAGGCAAGATTTCTACATTTTTCTGAGACTTTGTAAATTGTCTTCTTTGAAGGCCAACTTCATTGTAGTATTTGAAATTTAGACTTCTGAATATATTTTTGGATGTCTAATGAAAACTCATCTCTTTATACGAACCTGCCTTATACGTATGCTGCATACCTGATTTTGATTTGGTTTCATTTCTGCTTTTTCTGCTTCCCCCATTTTTTAAATGGAACATATTATTTTTATACTGGTTTAATCTATCAATTATATTTGGTCCATTGATTGCAAACTGATTCAATATTTATTATAATAGTAAGTGATGTGGAAATACAGTTCATCAAACAGTTTAATAGATTATTTCAGGTTTCTTGATTCTTTCTTGCTACTTGAATTATTAAGTGTAAAGATAGTTTAACACTAGAAAATATCTTTGTGGACTTTTTGGGAACATCTTATAATCTACTATAGAAACATAGTAATATCCACATTATCCAGTTTGGTCTAGTGGTTAAGATACCAGGCTAGAAAACAGGATACCATAAGTTCAAGTCCTGTATTAGCCATGAAAGTAAGCTGGCCAGTCACTATCAGCCAAACTGATCTCATAGTTGTTACTTTGGGGAAAATAGGAAGAGACAGGTATGGTGGATAACCCCTTGTGTTATGTGTAAGAATAATAAAGGTGAAATAAATAAAATAATAAAAACAATGATATTGAGGTACTTTAGGAATGGATAATGTGTGGTACCAGCTGCCAATATATTGAGCACCCCTTTTGCAGGGGCCACATTTTTGACAATTGTTATCCTAAATTGGCAGCATAGTTTTCTCCCACTTTGAAGCAGAAAACAATATGAATATAATAGTGTAAAGATTAATAGAATTAAAACTAAGAAAACTCATAAAATCCTTTCTCTTCATAAAATGCTTGGAAATAGAAAATCTAGATCCCATACATACATGTGATGTGGATTTGCCACTTTACAACATTATTCTGCCTGTTGTACTCTTTTCCCTTTATGGTCCCTGACCATTAAATGGTTATTGCTTGGCTAGATGATCCAACCACCATGGACATAATAACATATAGATTAAAAATGTGTGCAACATTTGCTACCAGATATATCAGTCAAAATGGCTAAATTCTTCACCCAGTGCAATATGTTTACCATAATTTGTGATTTATTTATTTTAGCTGGCTACCTCCAATGAACTCTGGGTGGCATACAAATATAAAAAGTTCCATAAACACGTATAAAAATCTAAATACACAGTCAATCCAAACTAAAGCAGCATTTTAAATAACAGACAAGGGGCCCGGAAATGCAACAACATTGATACATCAATCCCAGGCCTGGCAACAAAACTAGATTTTCAGAACTTCCTGGAATCCTAGAACTACAGTCCTTTGCTCTGTGGAGATGCTGTGGGGATGACAGAGAAGGTACATTTCCTTGATCCCACAAGATGGCAACATTTAATGGAGGGGACTTAGAGTACACACGCTATGTACCTTGAATCACCTTTGGAAGTCGATTAGTAACTAATGCACCTCAAACTCATATATATGCTGCTGTATTTTAAATCAGCAGTAGCTTGTCCGTGGTCTTCAAGGGCAGCCCCATGTAGACAGGATGGCAATAATCTAATACTGGACTGAAAAAGGCTCTAGTAACTGAATGGTCTTTCAACTGAGGAAGGGGCATAACAGGAGCACAAGTGAAATCTATGTAAAGGCTCTCCTGGCCATAGCTGCCACTTGTTCTTTGAACAGTGAATTTATAATTTATCAGATACTACATAAAATTGTGGTTGTATATCTTTCATTTCAATTATTTATATGCATTCTACTATCCCAGTGGTAAGTGTAAAATATTCAACTTGGCCATGATGTAGAAAACTATGTATCGGAGTATAATATCTAACCTGATAAAACCCAGGTCACCATTACATAGCAGCTAAAACAACTCCAATATTTTCTCATCATCAAAAATTTGCAGGCCATTTATGATAACCCTAAGTATGCAGCTATAAATTTTTTATCTCATGAAACCCATAAACAAATGAAGGAATTAATGTTTTATTATATCAGCAATAAAACTGCTTTACCAATTCCAATAGGATATAAATTAAGAAGTTATACTGCTATATTTATGAAAAGAACACTGGAATGTCTCATGAAAGACAACTATATTAAAAAATATATGAAGTAAATATGTATTCCAATTCAATTGTTAACAGAATCATGAAATCCTATTATATTTCAGAAATGAATTATCTATGCTATTTTATTTTGTCTTATTCAGTTTGCAATTGTAAGAATTATTTCCAGTCTGGAAATAATAGAAGCAGAAAAACCATTGTAAGAATAGAAATAAGATGGTTTGTATCACCTGCTTAACTTACTTTATTTTCTGCCTTCAGGCTTTAAAAACCACTTCCCATTTTTTTCTTTTAAAATAATGTACATCAGTTTAATTTATTCCAGGTCTTGACAGAAGGATCTGATTTTAAGAATTTTATACTGTATTTTGCAATATGGGGATGTTTTTAAAAATGGCAGTTTTGGTAAAACAATTTTAACTTCACCTTTTTCTCAGTAAAATTGAACTGTTGAACCATGCCTATAGTATATTTCAAAACTACCAAAGCTACATAGCCCATGTAATGCCATCAGCATGTTATTGATGATTATTGGAAAATATTTTATTGTTCAAAGAAATATTTAAATAATATTATAACATATTTATAATTTTAGAGGGAAAAAAAATAGAGAAAGATAGAAAGAGAACAGCTCAAGGACCACATAGTCTTCTTTTAAGAAAACTTTTGCCCCTTAATTAAAAAATGATACATTTTCAGATTCTCTTGGGATTTGTGTGGTCTTAATTGACTTTAAAATTATAGTGACAAACTTTGCACATTGATTTATTTGATACTTTCTTGACAAAATAAATAACAGTGTTTGTAACTTTTATTTTCTTTCACTTTTGAAACAATAATAATTTGGATCCAGGAATTGCTGCTGCAAATAAAAGAAGTACTATATTTTTTTAAAAAAAGAGTGTAGTAAAGAGCTATGCCTATATTTGCTGTCTTCTAATAATCATTTGGATTTTTAGAACTGCAAATAGAAGGGTTTTTATTTATTCATAGTCATCTTTGTGACCAATGGAACATTTCCAATAGCAAAACAGAGGAGGAACAGATTCTTTTGCAATTAGAGTTTTTGTACTGACATCTTACTCAAGTCATTGGCAGCTTTGCTTGACATAACAGAATAACAGAGTTGGAAGCAACATTGGAATACTTCTAGTCCAATTCTCTGCTCAAGCAATAAACCCCATACCATTTCAGACAAATGATTGTCCAATTTCTTCCTTAAAAACTCCAGTGTTGGAGCATCTGCAACTTCTAGAGGTAAGCCCATTAATGGATTAATTATTATGTTAGGAAATTTCTTTTAAGTTCTAGGTTGCTTCTCTCCTTAATTAATTTCTACCCATTGCTTCTTGTCCTGTCTTCAAGTGCTTTGGAAAATAGCTTGACCCCCTCTTCTTTGTGGCAGCTCCTTAGATATTAGAACACCACTATCATGTCACCCCTAGTCCTTCTTTTCTTTAAACTAAACATACTCAGTTCCTGCAACTGTTCTTTGTATATTTTAGCCTCCATTCCCTTAATCATTTTTTTGATCTTCTCTGCACTCTTTCTAGAGTCTCAACATCTTTTTTATATTCTGGCTACCAAAACTGAATCCAATATTCCAAGTGTAGTCTTACCAAGGCATTAGAACTTGGTCAACTACCTTCCACACATGCTCTTAGATTTTAATGTTTGATTTTAATTTTATACATTAAAATATATTTGTATGTTAATGTATATGCATAGACATATTTTCATGACTGTAAGTCCTCCAGAGTTACCTTATGGTAAGATGGGTGGCCAATAATTTTCATAAATAAATAAATAAACAAAAACAACAACAATAATAATGTATCATTAACACTTCACATGATCTACTACAAGAAAGCGTGAGATTCACTGCTGCACACCTGGATCATCAAGTGCCTAGATGTCATCGGAATATGCAAATGCATTGGTACTTTCACTGCAAATGCGATGAAGCAGTAGAAAACAGAACTGTTTATTGGAAGTGAAAGCTAGGGACTGGTCAGCATCAAAAGAGGGATTTTCCAGGGTGATTCTTTGTCACCTCTGCTGTTCATCATCGCCATGACCCCCCGTCAACAATTTTACAGAAAACTAATCTGGGTTATCAAACTGCTAAAAATTCACAGAAAATCTCTCACCTGCTTTACATGGATGATCTGAAGTTATACAGAAAAATTGGAAACTGAAATCCAGTCACTGACCAATACAGTTCGAATTTTCAGCACTGACATCAGCATGGAATTCGGCCTGGACAAATGCACCACAGTGGCACTGAAGAAAGGAAAAATCATAAAAAGTGATGGAATCAAAATGCCCAATGGACAAACCATCAAATGCCACAAACCCAAAGCCTACAAATACCTGGAAATACTGCAGCTGGACAGTGTCAAGCATGGGCAAGTGAAAAATGGTCAGCAAAGAATACACATAAAAGGGTCAGAAAATTCTAAAAAGCAAACTGAATGGTGGCAACACCATCAAGGCTATAAACACTTGGGCCATACCCGTCATCAGATATACTGCTGGGATCGTAAACTAGACACAGGCAGAGATGGACAGCCTAGATAGGAAAATGAGAAAACTGCTGACCATAAACTATGCACTACAGCATAGTAATGACACTGACAGGCTATATTTGCCCAGAGAAGCAGGTAGCAGAGGACTTTTGCAAGTGAAGCATGTAGTCGAAGAAGAGAAGCATGCTCTGGCAGATTATGTGAAAGACAGTGTTGAACCAGCCTTGATGGAGGTCAACAGTAGGAAGCTGCTCAAAGTGCAGCAAACCAAGAATCAATACAGGAAAAGAGCAATGCAAACTCGGGCTGGCAGCTGGTGTAACAAAGTACTGCATGGACAGTTCCTTGAAAAGATCTAAGGAAAAGTAGATAAGGAAAAGACCTGGTTATGGCTGATCAATGGAACACTGAAGAAAGAGACAGCAGGCTTGATTCTTGCAGCCCAAGAACAAGCCATCAGAACAAATGCAATCAAAGCCTGAATAGAAAAATCTGCTGATGACCCCAAATACAGACTCTGGAAAAGAAGTGGTCGAAACCATCGATCACATACTGAACTCACTTAGACTGACTACAAACTACGTCACAACACAGTCACTCAGATGGTTCACTGGAATTTGTGTCACAACTACCATCTGCCTGTAGCAAAGAACTGGTGGGATCGATCAGAAACAACTAGAAAAAAATCACCAGTTATCAGGACTTGAAAATTGAACTGCAGAGACTCTGGCATAAACCAGTGCAGGTGGTTCTAGTGGTACTTGACACACTGGGTGCTGTGCCTAAAGACCTAAGCAAGTACTTAAAAACAATTGGTGCTGACAAAATCACCATTGGTCAGCTGCAGAATGCCATCTTACTGGGATCTGCTTGCATAATCTGCTGATACATCACACAGTCCTAAACGCTTGGGAAGTGTTTGACTAGTGATTTGTGATACAAAACCCAGAATAGTTATCTCATTTGTTGTGTACACTGTCATTTTTGTGAACAACAACAACAACAACAACAACAACAATAATAATAATGATGATGATGATGATGATGATGATAATAATAATAATAATAATAATAATAATAATAATAATAATAATAATAATAATAATAATAATAATGCATTAACATTTCACATGATCTTGATTCTATCCCTCTGTTAATGCAGCCTAGGGCTGTGTTGGTTTTTGGGCAGCTGAAAAATACTGCTGACTCTTAAGTGATTGTCCACTAGGACTCTTAAAATCTACTACTATTGAGTCAAGTATCACCTTCTATACCTGTGCATTTGTTTTTTCTTGTCTAAATTAGAACTTCTTTTTCTCACCATTGAATTTCATTTTGTTAGATAAGGCCCAATGTTAAAGTTTGTCAAGATCCTTTTGTATCTTGAACCTATCTTTTGGAGTTTTGGCTATTCCTGCCAGCTTGATGTCATGTGAACATTTGATGAGTTCCCCTTCTCTCCCCTTGTCTAAATCATTGATGAAGGTATTGAAGAGTACTGAGCCTAAGACAGTGTCTATGGGTACCCCGTTGCATACTTCCCTCCATGTAAATGCAGTTCCATTAAAGACTACATATTGAGTATGGTTGGTCAGCCAGTTTTGAATCCATCTGATGATGATGCTGTCTAACTTACATTTTTCTATCTTATCAAGTAGTAGATTGTGATCTACTTTACCAAATGCCTTACTGAAGTTCAAGTAAATCAGATCCATGTATATGCCATGATATAGGCGATTGTTCATGAACAAATGAAAATCATTGTGAGATGTTCCAGACACTAAATGGTACTCTAGCTCATGGATCAGTCTCCTACCTAAGTGTTCACTGTTTACTTTCAAAATGAGTGACCAACAATTTTTTTTAAAATCATAACACTTTAAATGTTTTCAAAAATGATTATGTGGTCTACCATATTTTCCTCTCAAAGAATTAATTCTTTTTTTTGCAAAAATAGTTTTCAAACTCAAATACATTAGATACATACATATACCACTCACATCCATGTATTTATTAAACCAGAATTTATATATGAAATTAGGAATACTTTCTTTGGCATTCCAGGAATGTGTTTTTTTTATTTTGAGACATGAGATATGTATTAAAAAACATTTGTTATCCTTCATTTCCCTGCTCATCCTTAGCATCCTTGTTTCAAAGTTGCCAAGAAGAGACCAAGAAATTGGTGGATATGGAAAATAAGTTGTCTTGAGTCCTAGAAGTTATTCTGGGTCAAAGGTTAACACTAGTAAGTTACTGTGAAAAGATGTTCATTCTCAGTGCCATAATGATGGCATTCTACAGACCTCATTCACCAGATATTTCTAGCCATTATTACATTTCTCTCCTTACTCCTGATGTCTCTTTTTCCCTCTCCCTCTCCCTCCCTCCCTCTTTCTCTCCCCCCTCCCATGTGTGTATGTGTGTATGTGGAAATACCAGAGACAACATCTACCTGACTGAAAAGAATGATAGCATACTGTGTGTTAGAGGAAACCTCTCTGTTATATTGTCTTCCTATTGGAAGTATATGGAATGTAAAAATTCAAGCTGCTTTTAACAATGCATGGTCAAAAATAAGCTGGATATATGATACTGACCCTGCTCTTGTGCTACCCATTTAAGTTACGTATCAAGTCTAAATTTAATCAAGGCCACATTTTATTTATACATTTCATGCATTAAACTCATTTAAAGTTCTAGTCAGATT
Source organism: Laticauda laticaudata (assembly GCA_004320025.1). Lineage (NCBI taxonomy): Eukaryota > Metazoa > Chordata > Lepidosauria > Squamata > Elapidae > Laticauda > Laticauda laticaudata. Next base: position 16,369 of record BHFT01019194.1, read on the forward strand.
TCATTAGAGGAAATACTACCGTGTACATCATGCAGTAGTAAAGCTAATGTGCTTCAGGAATTTGAAAGGATTTAGAGATCGGAGTGTCTGATTTCAAAAAAAATTTTTTTCCCTTTAACTTTGTGCTTCTAGCCAGTCTGTGTGCTGTGCCCGATTTGTTTCCTAGGACACTAATACAGTCAGCATGCACTCTACAAATGTGTAAACACAGACATTCCCTCTAATCAGTGAGTTTGGTGTCTTAAGGCAAGATTATGTTTTTTTAGGAAATGCAATTTATGTTCAGGATTAAATTTCTCCTGCCGACTGATAACGTCTGAGGTTGAGTGAGATGATAAGTATTGTGTCTTGGTTTCTTGTCATAACTGTTAAACCTTCAACCACCCAGGGTATTATTTTATGTGGGTTTATTTTAGTGATGGAAGTGATGAGTTAGCCATCTGAGTTATACATATAGAAAATGAAGTTCTCCTTGGGGAAAATAAGAAAGGCCAGTGCCAAAGGATCGATTGTTCTAGAAAATATGTACATATCTTAAATATTTCTGAACCACATCCAGGAATCTCAGAATTGTGCTTTGAAATAACAAAAGATGGAAACAATAAAAATAAATCAAATATTTGGAAACAATTGCTGGTGGAGGATGGGTGAGGGAATCCACCAATATTACACCACAACACAAGAAGTGGTAGCCAACAGTAACTCTTGCTATCATTCTTTCCTTGGCCATGTTCGCCTGCCTAACACCACCATGAAGAATTGATTATTAATAATTATCAGTATTTCAATTTTCCAGAAAAACTAACCCTTTACAGTATAAAAATGAACATCAATACTTTGGAGGCATTTTATAAGACATATTACATCATGTTTTGGTTGAAAATTTTGAAATAAATCTAGGAGAGGAAGAGGAAGTAACCTGTGTTTCTCTTCTTTTGAATTCTTAACGTATCCAGAAGTCAGAAGATAACATCTATGCTGCCAACTCTTTCTGTAAACAACTTATCCTCTGCAAGCAGAGAAGTAATAACTTTGATAGAGCCGCTAAGGTTATTAGACATCTAATGATAAACACATGGATTTACAGCTTTTGATTAGGATCCTTATAAGGGCCCTATAGATGTAAGGACTTAAATTCTTGGAATTCTTAGCAATGTCCATCCTGGTTGAAAATTCTTCCTTGGCAGGGAAAGGTCGCCTTATATGTTGTAACCTGGGTCTAGTTTATTGGGGCAAACTAGACACAATGTTTTTGGAGATCCTGCTGTGCAGTTTAGATTTAGCTTGGACTATTTTGGAGGCTACTTAATTCAGCTACAGATCGAGAGAAATGCTGGGGAATCAGAAAATATGACAATTAAAGAGTTAGTGCTGGTCTTGTAAATATATTCCCCTTGTTTTAAAGTAGACATAAAACTAGATGTTGTCCTCCCCTCCTTATCCTGATTATCTCCCTGCCCCACTCCCTAACTCCCCTTATTTTTGAGAAGTGATATTTTGGAAACCATTCAATAAACCCATTACAAATTTAGGACTGATAATTAAACATGATGTTATGGAAGCTTCTGTATTTCATAAATTTGGTATATTAATTCTGATTTAACATTAGTGAACATCTCTGCATTAAAGGTATTTTCCCACTAGGTGTCAGCATAAGGTAATAATATTGAAGGTCTTTGAAAAGTAAAAGGGAATGTTTTAATTAAGTTTTAAAAAAAGACATGCAAAATAACTGCTAACCTTCATTCTTTTTGTTTCAAACCATTGTAAAAATAATTCACACTTTCAAGGCATGTTTACAATTGATATAAAGTAGACTTCAGAAATTTAAAAAGCCTTGGATTAATAGGCAAATAAGCATCTGGTCATTGCATAAGAATTCTATAAATGCTAGAAGTGGGGATGTTTATTTAGCTATAATGTGTGATGTTGACTTTTTAACTGACATAAGATGTAAATATTATAGTTTATAAGTGCTAGACAATGTGTGCTAACTGGTCACTGGAAGGATATCTAACAATTCCTGAAACTCCTAATCTTTTTGGAAATCTTTTTTTTGGTTTTAGTTTTATCCAGCCCCAGTGCCACCAGGAATGACTGAAAAATATAAACCAATCTTTCCAAAGCTGGTTATTCTAGGCTGACTTGGAATATTCTGAAGAATCAGAATGACTAAAGAGTCCTGATAAACTTTTATTGGAGTCAACAAATATATGGAGTTCATCCCTGATTCAAGATAGAATATGTTGGACTTAACAAAGAGTTTGAAAAAAAAATGTGTTTTTAATTGGATGGTTTCCACTGGGTTTTTATAAAAATTTTCAACATTAGAGCAAATTGATCATCGAGATTGTTAAGGATACAAGAGAAATAATTTGATGTTTGCTTCTAAGCCTTATAAAGAATATATTCATTCATAAAGGAAGCTAAAACACAAAAGAAAGATGACCTTGGGGAAAAAAGAGAGCTTACTTTATATTAAATTTTTGTGTGTGTCACCTACTATATGTTGTCATGAATTAATGTTATAATCCATTTTAGCATGGAACTTGCCATTTAGAATATTGAAACTAAAGTAGATAAATACTATCCCTTTGCTGCAGAAACATATCTGAGACAGTATAATTATGGGTAGAATAATTGTTTTATTCCATTGAAAGCATCCAATGTAAGATATGCTGATTTGGTTCAAATAGCAATTTAATATTCAATTTAATGTAGCAATGCTATCAGCTACTGTACATTCAGCTTCATATAACTTGCTTAAGAGGGCTCTTAGAAAATGTATTTGTGATTCAAAAATATTACAATAAGAAAAAGTTAAAAATCATAATAGTGCATAAGAATAAGGAAAAATATTTTGGTATATGGAAAGATGTGGTCATGCATGCTGTCAAAGATATCCGATGGTGTGATTTCACAATGAAGGGAAATGGTTTAATTTGGATTATTAAAGCATATTTTTTCAGCTCTTTCAAAGAAGTTATTTTACAATAATTTGGCACCATACACTGTAGCAACCTATTAGTTTGTCTCTGCAACTTGATGTTAAACTCAGAGGTGATATTCTGACCAGTTCTGGAGAACCGGTAGTGGAAATTTTGAGTAGTTCGGAGAACTGACAAATATCAGCTCTGACTGGTGATTTTACAGTATGCCTCCCCTGCCACGCCCACCAAACCACATCCACAGAACCAGTAGTAAAATATTTTGAATCCTACCAGTGACCAAAGATATGTAGTGGTACTACTAAGATTAAAGGGCCCTTGGGCAAAGTGCCCTTCCCTCCACCCAGGAATTTAAGCCCTTAGTTTGTTTTTCCTCCAGCTTTCTGTCCCAGTGACTTCCTCAGGTATGCTTTCTTTTTAATACCTCTAACTTTTAGAGTGTGGATGCCTGAATAGCAAAGCTGTATCCCCAATGGTTCTGTAGGTAATGTTTGTGAGAGAAAACAAAGAGAATGTTCAACAGGCCTTTTATAGACATTTTTAAGGGGAAAAAAGTGCAGCTTTTAATTGAGGAGCTCTGAGAAGAGTGTGCTCTGGGCCTATGCCTGGTGGACCTAGCTGGAGAGATGCCATAGTAACTTCATCTCTAGTTTTGACACCCCAAGCTAACATTTAATCAAGAGGCTAAAATATTAACCCATATCTTTGACAACTGAAAAGAATTTTGGGGCAGGTTTTTTCCCTTCACAGTAGTCTATTTAAAACACTTTATAAATAGGAGCTTAATATATCTCCATTATTAGCCCCTTACTAAAATCACATGTCCATTATATACATCATTTGAGTCAGATCATGCAAGGCTAATTTTAAGCCCCTCTGCAGCAATTATAACCCTATAATTGGCTGCCATTCGTATTTGAGGTGAATGAACTTCGTAAGGTTCATATTATAAAGGTAACATAATCTTATCCCCAAAGGTCCATTCATGAGGACTGACAGAGAACTAGGCTCAGCTGCTTTGCTTTAACATCTGCACAACTGCAGAGGCAAAATGCTATGAGAAATCTAATACATCTGCCAAAGGTCTTCAACTTGACCCTGGCCTCTAGTCTCTTAAATCATAGTGTTCTTCCATATATGCTTGCTCTTGAATATGTTACCAGGAAAGAAGACTCAGGCTACAAGATGTAGGTGGTCTTTCTTATGCAATGTAGCTCCAAATAGAAACTTTATCTTAAGCCAGCAAGCTGATATTTTCGAAAGAGCTTGGAAATATACCAGCCAGAGGTTTGTTGGTTAATTGCCATTATCGTTTGTATTATTATTTTTATTGCAGGAGAATGAAGAAAAATGCCTTTTTGGGTGAGACCTAACTTTAGAGATATGACATTACCATCCATTAAATAATACAAATAATTTTGGTTTCTATTGAACATTATGTTAAATTAAGAACCAATTTTCCTTATTCTTTTAATTTTTTTATTTCTATACTGTTTCATAATAAACTTGTATACTTCAGTAAAACATTATTTGTTTCACTAAAGATATAATATGCAAAAGATGGCTGATGTAGCCATCTTTTTCCCTGCCCTGAAGGAAGTGAGCAAATAAGTGCATGAGGGAGAGAAGGGGGATTCCTCATTAGTTGCAGGATCAGATGAGCCCCTGCCTACCTACTCTGAGGTCCAAATGGAAACTGACAGAAAGCTTAGCCAGAAACTGGCAGCTGGAGCCATCAAGGAACTGAGACAAAATTGCAAGCAGCAGCCACAATAAGAGGAGGTAAAGATGGATACTCAGTTGGAGGTTATTGCCAAGGAATTGAGTTCTATTGTTCAGTGAGAGAAACGGTGGAAAGCAGGGTGGAGAGCTGGTTTAGAGGAAAGCAGGGTGGAAAGTGGAGAGCTGGTTTGGAGTCGATAGCCAAACTGGTCCCAGTGCAGCTCTCCAGCCAGCACAGGATTTTGTTTTCCGTGCCATGACAGACCTTTGATCAAAGATTGGAGAGGAATGTTGCTGAGGCCAGTGGTGGAACAGCAGAGGCAAGGGGCCACCAAGAGGTAGAGAGCCAGTCAGGATTCAGAGTCCTAATGCATTGGTGGGATAGAGCAAAGGGATGGCCCGGAGCTGAAACTAACCAGGACCAATGACTTGCAGAGGCTGATATCCAGAGCCAGCTCATAGATTGAATGGCAGCAGCCCCTGGCAGTGAGATAGAAGGTTGGATGTCAAAATTCACAACCTAAAGACAAGAGGCCTCCAGAGAAGCAAATTGAATCTAGAGGTGATAAAGGGCCAGATGGAGCTGGAAGTCAGGTCCAATGATGAACATGGAATCCAGAAGGCAGCAGAAGGGAGAAGACGGACCACAACTCCTCTAAGAAAAAACATTGGGAAGGACTGGCCTCTACCAGAACTGATAAGGAATGACAAAGGGGTGATTTGGGGCTTCTTGAGAGCTCAGTTCCCCTTCCTCCCTGAGATGATAGGGGAAAGGCCCCAGTCTGACTAGAATGCTTTGTATACTCCACTCTGAATAAGAAATGGAGTAAGGGGTATGTATGCATGGTGTCCTTTCCCAACCTGGGGGGAGGTTTCATTGAATGAATCAGGAATGGAGAGAGTGAAGGATCTGGCTGGTACTGAGAGTTAGTGTTTAAATGTTGCTGCAGTTCCCTACTTTTCACTTACTCCTTGACAAATTGGATGGCTGGGAGAATGGCAGGCCACTAGCCCAGATGGGAAGAGGCCAAGCAGTGGTGTATTAACCATTAAGCAGGCTAAGCACATGCTTAGGGTTCTAGGCTCAAAGGGGGCACTACAAAGTTGAGAAAGAAAAGAAAACAATTAAGGTTTGTAAAAAATCTTGTATGTAGAAAGGAAGGGGGAACCAAGATTTGTGAGTTGCTTAGGGCACCAATGAGTCTTAATCCATGCCAAGGTAGGATGCAGAGGATCCTCTCTTGAGGTTTGGGAGGGATTACAGATTCAAGTGGTGGTGGGCATGGTGTGAAATCAGAAGGTCATTGAGGGGGAAGACATCCCTAATACTTGACCCAAGGGTAGTTTAATCTGCCATCCCTGGGTTTGGTTTCAGAGCTGATCCAGAAGTTCATGGCTATCACCCTTTATCTGTGATTAAATAAAGATCAGAATGATTAAATGACAAATTAAACCAACTGATATTAAACAAACAAAACAAAAACACTCCAAGTACTTGGAAATTAAATAATATATTTTTTTAATTTCTATGCTGCAATCAGTGTTTTTGTTTTGTTTGTTTTTAAAATCAGTTGGTTTAACATACCATTTAATCATTAATATTTATTTAATTACTCATTTATTAATGATCCTTTAATAATTATAATGGCTGATTGCACAGTCAGCTAGAAGTCTAAATTGGATCTAGTACTTTATCCAAATGTGGACTGGATAACAAGGACTTGGGATAGGCAATATTGTTGCTTGGTGGTATGAAAGTATTGTTTGCAGGATGTAAACTGTCCCAAATAAACCTGCCTTTTTCAATTGACTGAAGATGATTCTGTCAATACTGATGGCATTTAAGTAGTGATCTAGATGTTTTTGCACCCAAGGCAATGTTTGTGCCTAAGGACGAGAACCCCTAGTCTTTTAAGTAGTCTAGTAGTTTGAACCTGAGTACCATATCAAATTGGCTGTCATGAATCACCATAGTAAAATATTATCTACATAAGAGATTATAGCAGGTAATCCATGTTCTTTTATGTCAGAAATATTTTGTAGCTTTTTTAAAATAATTTTTTATTGGTTTAAAATAAACATAAACAAACAAAATATAAAAACATTAAGCCATCTTCCATAAATATACATACAGTGTGCCGGTTGGTTTACAAATTGTTTTGTGCTACCATTTTGTAGTCTTCAATTACAATTACATTATATATCCTCTCATTACTTTCAAAATCAAATATCAAGTACATTTTATATCTTGATTAATAAAATTGCTTGGACTATACTTATTTATTCATTCATGTTTTATAAAATAATCATATTTTTACTTAGTTCATTTTATAACAATGTCATATTATCCTTCCCAGATCATACTCCAGAATCAATTTTGTAGATATAATTAAAAAAAAGAAAAAAAAAGAAAAATACCATCTTTATACAATTATTTATTTTCTAAAATCTACATTATTTCATTACTATGTTTTGTTATCTAACCATTGATAAATAGATCCCAAATTTTTTAAAATTATTTATCATCTTGCTTCTCCTAATTTTAAATGTCAATCTACTCATTTCCAGCCACATTCCAATATTTCATAATGAATCTCTCCTGCGATGGTTGTCTTCTGATTTTTTCCAGTTAATACAATTTACAATCAGATATTTTCAATCCTTACTATATATTGTCAGCGCAAAATTCCCAATAAAAAAATCTCTGGTTTCAAATCTATATGCTTTGTCATTTTTCCAGCCACATTTGTGGATTTAGTCCAATATTTTTTTGCGTCGAACAGTGGTCCACCACCACTATGCTGTAATATTGAGCCAGGTGTCGTGGATGACATTTCCAACACTTTTTGGAACTGGTATTCCTTGGAAGGTTCCTTGCAATTTCTTTGTCGGAGGGTGGAGGGAAGTGGCCACCTGTAAATAAACAATTCTTATACAAAGTTTTCTGTTTTATATGCTGTTGACATTGGTCATTTTATAATTTTGAGAGGAACACATATTGGTGCACCATTTTGTCGTTAAATCAATTCCCAATTATTCCAAAAATTCTTCTCCCAAGCAAAGTTTCTTAACTTTGTTCTTCTTCCAGTTTAATTTCTTAATAAATATCCATTATAATTTTTAAATCCACCTTTTTCATCAGCAGCCTGCAGAAATCTTATCTAAATCAGTAAATTATTCATAACAAACCTTCTGGTTTTTTAAAATATTTTATAATACCTTTAGTATTTGCACATATGAAAACCAATTCATCTTTGTACCTTGTTGTCCTCGAATTCTTTGCATAAGGATTTAAGTTCACCTTTTCACTCAGCTATTTCACCATAAATCTAACCCTGGTTTGTTCCTTTTTGTAGTATTATAGGATAGAAAATGCTTCCAATAGTCGATTAACCAGGACTGGAATATTTCAAATAACATTGTCTTTTTTAGTCTTCTCCCAATGTAACCACAGAGACTTCCCGTATATTGTACTCTAAAGTACCCCCTGCTGTTTTCGTTCCTTTATACCATAAAAAAGCATGCCACCCCAACAACAGATCATGTCCTTCTAATGCCAACCATCTAGTATTTCTTAATGTTATCACCATTTCCTTTACCACATCAATTTTCATAGCTTGATAGTATCAAGCGGTCGTCGAATTAGGCAAAAGCAAAATAACCTACCTCTTTATTCTAGCATTCTTGCTAAAAGTTTTAACTGTTATTCTCCCTTCTTTACCTTTAGCCATATATTTTTCAACACAATTTTATTTAAATCTTCAAAATGAATTCTTTTCAAGCCTAATTGGAAATTGTTTGAAACAAATATAAAAGTTGCTGGGTCACGGTAAGTATATTCATGTCTTGGACTTGTTGATAGTCTCCCTATGTCTGACAGTTGATAAACTTGTTCCATTTTGGCCAGAGGTCTAGCACAATAATGTGCTTACTTAAATTTAACATAACTTCTCATTCTCTTCTTAGTGAATAGCTGCATCTTGCCTGTCAATACTATCCCCAAGTAAATTTGCATTCTTATTTATGTGACTGGATTTCAATAGCGAAATCTGGCCTAATTCTTCCTTTAGTATTCTTGAATACATGAGTTCTTTGTCAGAATCCTTTGTCTTAATCGTTATTTATTTTCCCAGCCAGCCACTTTCCATAATGTCTCTATCTTTTCTAGCAGTTTTGATTGGCTGTATTCTAGTGCGGCCTTCTAAGATAAAACCAGATTATATGCAAATGCTTGCAGACTTAAATTCCTCCTTTTTAATTCTCATCCCTATTTATATTCTTTCATCTCTAATATTTCTATTTAGCACTTCCAAATTTCTAGTTTAGCGACTAGTCACAACAACAGAGGTCACAGTGGGCATCCTTGTGTTCCTTTTCTTATATCATAGAGTCTGTCAATCTCCCCTATCATTACCTTTGCTGTTGCTTTGATTATATAGCTTCTATTGCTTGGAGTAATTTTTTGGAAGTCCATATGTTCCAGCAAGTAAACAAGTCATGAATCGCCTATTTTTAGTTCACATTATCAAATGGGCTATCATCTTGTATCTAGAAATATCAAGAAGTGCCAAATTTGCTTTTTCAGGATGAGCCTCATAAGTATTCCAAAGTGTCAAAATTACTTCTCAATAATTGTCTTTAATTTTGGTCTCCTTTTGGCAGAAAATCCATTTGTATGAGGCATGAATAAAACTGCTCTAAATATTTTTAAGGTCTTCTGCAATGTATTGAAGGCAAAAATTTATAATCTGCAATTTGAGTAAAGAAATAGGTCTATAGTTCTAATTTGTAATGGATCAGTCGCTCCTCTGTTTTGGAAAAGTGTTAATAATAAGCTTCTAACATATGTTTAGTGATAATTTCTAACTTACTTTAACATATACACTTCAAATTCATTAACTTCTAAAATGAAAGGTTCAAGATTCTTGTAATGCTTTTTAAAATTCTGCCAGAAGTCCATCTGGGCCTGGCCACTTTCCATTATTTTGCTTTTTAGTGCTTCAGTTACTCCATCATCGTTATATTGCTTTCTAACATTGTTTCAATCTCTTGGTATCTGGGTTAGATTAAGCAGTCGGCTGTAAGATACTGTGTTTACTCTTTCCTCGTTCAATATTCTATCTGTGCTGTATTATTTCTCATAATAGATACTTGTAATGATTTCCTTCTTCTCTAGCTACCATAGCAAACTTTGGCTTGAGGTCTCTATTCTATTAGTGCAAAAAGATTATTCCTTGATTTCTTTCTCCTTTCTCAGTTTATATGCTAACATCATATCCTGGTTTATTTGGGCATCTCAAAATATTCTGATATAATAGCACCGTGCTAATTTTTTTGCTAGCAACTCTTCTTATTTCTATAAATAGAACCCATTTATAATGGTTTAGATTAAATATCCCATTCTTGAAACTTGCATATCCTTTTTCTGTGGCATTTTCTGTTACTCTTTTTCAAGTCCTTTGTACTCATCTTCTGATGCCTTAGAGGCTAATCTTTTCATAGTATTTCTTTTCCTGGTGTAGTCTATTATCAAGCCTCTGGCATATGCCTTCATTATATCCCATACATTCTGAATTGATGGATCTTCTTTTTTGTTTTCTCTAAATAAAAATGTCAGTTCTTTCTTCATCCACTGTGTAAAGTCTTTTTCCTTTGGAATAGTACTATTTAACATCAATCTAGATCTTCTTCTTTGTCCTTTCCATTTAATTGTTATTGGATTATTATCTGCCCAAGTACTTGTTTCAATGTTTACTTCTTGAATTAACAATTCAAGATTTACTTCTTGAGTTAACAATTCAATTTACTTCTTGAGTTAATAGTTCTGTTGACATCCATTTCATATCTATTCTGGACCATGATAAATGTCTATTTGAATAGAAAGTGTATTGTTTGGTTTTAGCATGTCTTTCCCTCCATGTATCTTTTCAGTTTATTTCGTCCACCATTTTAAAATAAGATTTAGGGAGGATCTTTCTGCTTTGCTTTGTTGTTTTCTGTGCTGTATAATCCAGTTTATTGTCTCCAATTCCGTTAAAATCTCCCATCAAAACTATATTTGCATAGTCCAGTTCTATTATTTTCATGTGTAATTTTTTATAAAATTCTTCTTGATTGTCATTTGGGGCATAAATTGCAATCAGGAGTGTTTTTATGTTATTATCTATTATTTCCACCATTAGTATTCTTCCATCATCATCAGTATATATCAATTTCATTGGGATAATATCTTTAATATATAGGACCACTCCTCTTTTCTTGCANTCAGCAATTGTTCATGTTGCTTTTTAATGTGTACTTCTTGTAGACAAATTGTATCAAATTTTAATTTCTCTAATTTATGAAAAAATTTCCTTCTTTTAACAGCTGAATTAATCTTCCATGTGTAGCTTTCTTTTTGTGTGTGTTAAGAGGGTGCTGTTCAATCCAATGGTTAACTACCATGCATCTGGACAGATAGACTATGTATTATATGAGTATGTCCTATTTCTCTTTTTGGACTGAATTTCAGTGCATTAGTTATTATTGTTTAAGTAAACACTGATTTAGCAATTATTCTGTCTCTCCTGGATTTGGTGAATAGGTTTGATAGAGATGATGAGATACACAGTAGGTTACTGGTGCTTGTCTTAGATTTTTGATCTCACTCATTCATATTCTTATAAATATTACACAGTATCAGTTATTAAAATTGAGTTTTGTGTCATGCCTTAGTTTGTAAACACCTTGAGGTCAAATAGAAATCTTCTATAATTATTTTGGGAGATGTTCAACCAGGCATGAATAGCACTTGTAAATCGTTTCCAAAAGAACTGATGGTCTATGATATTGAAAGCTGCTGAAAGTGCCAGGACAATCAGTAGGATTGCACTTCCTTGCCTTGCTGCTGCCAAGATCATCAACAAAGTTAGTTTTTAGTGCAAAAACCAGCCCTAAAAATCAACTGAAATGCATGAGTATCTGGCTTTAATCAGCCACCAGATGCTTAGTATCTTGTCCATGAGAGAGAAGTTGGCTACTGGCCTAGAATTACTTAGATCTTCTGGTCCAGTGCTGTTTTTTTAGGAGTAGTCTCCAATCAAATCTAAATTTTAGACTTTAAACAACTTTGATTAAGTGTATATAGAGAGTAGTAAAGTGTCAATTCTTTCAGTACCTTTTTTATGTTAAAAATCTGAACAGGAATATGTTAGTTGTTAAGGATTCAGCCACAGGAGGGCAGTAAGAGACTTCTGACTCAGGTTGACCAACAACTTATCTTCACTGATCAAAAAAATCCAATGAAATATATATATATATATACATACATACACAACACACACATACATACACACATTGTGTGCATGGGTAATTTTATAGTAACTTTAAAATGAATATTATATAGCCATGTAATTAGGTACAAGTGAATGTACTAATTTCAAATTGCTTCATTTTTCATTTTATTCACCAATGTGTAATAATATGTACATGTTGGTTTTAACTTTGCAGCCTATTTTTTTCTGCCAGTGATTGTCATCATAATTGATTTTAGTATTGGTAGTTTAAGATATATTTTTTTCTTGATTGTTTCCTAGTATGATTTTTTTTATAAACAAGCATTACTATTACTACTACCATTAATCCTCCCTTCCTTTCACCCATCTCTTCCCACTTATGACTGTAGGATTGTAACTTTGTCGCTTGTATCCTAATGATTTTTATTGACTGTTTCCTAGTATGATTTGATTGTTTATTGTACCCTATGACTAATTCTAAGTGTTATACCTTATGATTCTTGACTCTTGATTAATGTACATTGAAAGCATATGCACCAAGACAAATTCCTTGTGTGTCCAATCACATTTGATCAATAAAGAATTCTATATATTTAAAAAATTAGCATAAGGAATAATGCTGAAATGCAAGCATAATCAATTTTAAACAATTTTAACATTTATAAGAACACCTTCAGTTTTATTACAAATGTCTTGTGCATTTTAATTGATAACTTCTTTATTATAATTAGATTGTTTCAGTTTGTGGATGGATTTAGGAAAAAACATGTTATGGAAAAGTTCACAATAACATCAAAACAAATTTCTGTCTCACTATTATTTGCATTTCCTATCCATATTACTGGCTTGTAGTTTTAGCCTGACTTGAAAAATTAAGCCTCGATGTACCTCAAGAACCAACTCTCTATATTGGCCCTAGAGATGTGGAGCCGCTTGAAGATGTGTGGTCTTCAACTCCAGAATTCCCCAGGCAGTATTCTGGAGAGGTGGAGAAACAATGCCCTACTAGATTATCATCAAAGATATTGAAGACATTTGGAAAAAGATTGATAGCAATTTTGTAGGCTGTTAAAACCTGCAATGTTTTTTTTTAAATTGAGTCAGTATATCCTAATTACAAATTTACCTACTGTAATATTTGTTCTTATTTTACTTTGGATATGTCTTTGCTGGTCTACTTGCTTTGTTTTTAAGCCAGTTTGGACTGTGTGTGTGTGTGTGTGTTTAGTTAATTAGGTTTTTTTTTATACAACCCATCCCAGTAATTTCTCTTAAAACTTGGTAAAGGTAACTGTTGGTTTATGTCTGCTTGCAATCTGCTATGACTACAAGGCAGTGTTTAAGCCATTATAATCGACAGCTTCTCAGTGCAAGAGCATTTGGTTTACATTGTAATTGGTCTCTTTCCTACAGAGAATTGATTCTGGTTGCAATCCAAAGGGGCTATTTATATAAAGAAATATTCTGTACAACTGGGGCTTTCTTTGCAAATTTCCATTACATCAGCAGTAAGCAAGTCAAACTGCTTTTTTAAATTATGACCACTGTCTGGTTCTGTAGTCAGAAAAGACCATTGATTATAGCAATGTAGGAATTAATGTCAGATTATTTGTTTGAATGAATGTATGAAATGGCTTTACATTTGTGGTCCAGTTTTTTTAAACTAAAGTACTCTACATAAGATAATATGTGGTCTCTCCTTTTCAGAATGCTTTAAATCTCCGGGCCAGATTCAGTCTGTCTAAACCAATCTGACTGGATTTCCTTAGATTAAACTGTCTTTCTGTTGACAGAAGAAGTGTCCAGGCTTCAGGAAACAGGGAGGTGCAAAATGAAATTTATATTTGTTCTCTGTACCAATCATAACATTATAATAATGAAACTATAATGAATAATTCCTCAGAAACAAATTATGCCTGGTTGTTGCTTGGTAACTTGAGGGCTCAGAATAACAAACTACAAGGAAGTTTCTACCAAAAAAATAATAGCTGAGGGGAGGAATGAGGAGTTATGATTGGATAGTTGGCCAGTGTCATAAAACAGATCAAGATGCATGTTATGATTTCAAATTAAAAAAAGTAAGATGAACAGCAAGGGGGAATCATTTGGTCAGTCCATCACATAGTGATTGGTTTAATTTTCCACACAGTGTGTATTCTTCTAAAGTACTTCCACTTAGAATATGTTTTGGTGCTTAATAAAGCCAATTATCTGAAACATGTCAGAACTGTACAGATTGTACCACATCTAAACTTAACACTAAATTTAACCGCCTCCTCATAAAATCTCAATTTTATAGACAATAGAGCACTTTTCACACACATCCCACACAAACTTCTAAGCCAAGAATATTTTGTTGTTTTTGTCTTACATTGCTCAGTATCTCTATTTTTTCTTCACTAATGGGAAAATAACAGTTTTATATACCCGAAAGGTGGAAAGGTAATTTTAATAAGAGCAGGAAATAGCTCCAGATTAAATGGCACAAAATCCTCCATATACTAAGTATCAGTAACTTTACCCTTCCAAATTAAACCATTATTTTGATTAAAAATCTTATGAACCAGCTTCACAGATAATCTGACTGGTTACATGCTTGCCACAGCAAACTAGGGCCATGATAAAGGCAGAAACATCTCTTGGATATTAAAGGCAGAAATAGCTCTTGGATATTAAAGGTAGGTTTCAGATTGGAATCTTTTACTGAAAGTTAATGTCTTTTAAGAAATTTTAGAACTTCCTTTTGTCTGTCAAAGCTTCAATGAGCAAATGCCAGAGCTTTCCTCTCCTAACAGAACTCCTATTACTTTGCCCGTAAGAGAAGAGCACCATCTAGTGGCAGTTAACAGATAGAAATAACTTTTTATTTTATTTTTTAATTTTATTTTCATCTTCATAGGGTGAAAATGCTGAAAATAGGAAACAAAAGAAAACAAGTCAATTATTGTTGTTAATTGTCTATTGTGATTGGGGAAGGGCAGGACTGAGCCAATAAAACTGGAACCATGCCTTTAAAAGTAAAAAAAAAATGACTGTACATCGGGGAATGTAGTACTCTTTTAAAAAAAACTTATTTTGCTCCTGTTGCACTGATTTTATATAAGCCTATTTTTGGATTGTGTAGACATCCAGCTGGATATGTGTGCTTTAGATATGTGGATATGTGTGCTTTACATTTGTACTTTACATTTTTCCCATGCAAATACATTTTTTAATTCACTCGATGTGCATATTTTTCTTTCTAGTCCTAAGCAGTTAACATTCACCTTCCCTTTCCTCTTCATAGCACCGTGAGCAGCTTAAGAGGAAAAAAAAGATTAGCCAAACCCAAGTCCACAGATGGTTGCTGAGCTGAACTGAGATTTCACCCTAGCTCTGCCCTACTTAAATCCAGTCATTTGGAAGAGCTTTCCTAACCTGTTTGTTTCCCAGCACAATAATGATACACCCAGTCTCAGCACCTCTTACCGCTCTTCTCTGACTAGACATTTGGCCAATTTATCTTTCAAATACTATCTGCGCCCTCTAAGAGGCATCAGGATCTGGTGAATGATGAATCAGGTAAAATTGTCATCACTCTCTGCCTCATGTTGCTGTTATTACTTAATTTTTATTGCCAAGAAAACAAAATGTTTGTTAGGTGTTCTTTAATTTCTGTCATCCCCATATCATATAAAAGTTTTATAGGAGCCCCCAACTCTCAAAATGTAGCAGGAAAAAGGTCAGAAAAAGCTTTTCTGAGAAAAGAAAATTAGCACAAGACTGACTGTCAAAACTGAATACACTCTTGTTTTTTCCTGCCTTGAACAGGCTAACAACCCACATCTATAATTTAGGCTTTATGATTCCCACTTGGTTGTGGTCTAGAGCCAATGGAAGACTTATGTGTCCACATCAGAAAAGGTTTGCCCACAGAAAGCAAAAAAAATATGTCAGAAATGAAGGTGATCAGTATTCAGGATCCAAAGATAGAGCTGGCTTTCCACTAGCCTTAAAAGGGATTTATTTCAAATGGAGCCATTTCTTCCACAGCTCCAGTTCAAACTGTCTGCTGCATCACATATTTCATGTTTCATGAAAATTTGGTAACAACTATGCACTGTAGAGACCTTACTTGGCATTTCATAATAGTTAAAGAAAAGGAGTTCTTAGTTTTTTCAGCATGTCACAAAATGAAAAAGACTGAATGTGAAGAAAATAGTGGGAAAATATCTATGATTATGTTTGCTCATATATACTCAAAAGGTCTCTGCTAAGAGATTTAATATTTTTGTAAAAAGGGGGGGCTTGCAGTGTGAAAAACCAGGGTAAGCCAGTGGCAACCCTTGCAGACATTTGAGCAAATCAAAAAATTGTTTAGTGCTTTAAACTAAACTGGGCTGGGCGTGTTGCGATGCACATCCTTGTCTTTCAGCAAGGCAAGGTCTCCCTCCTCAAGGTTTGGTTCTTTCCATTTACAACGATCTTGTAGGGTAGACAGGTACTCCTGCTTCCAACAGTTCCAAAAGGTGTTGGCAAGCTATTGAACTTGTCCCCATTGTTGTTTGTACAAGTCCTTAGAATCAAAGTTCCCTAACGGCACGGGCCAATCACCTTTCTTTTGAGTTAGTAAGGCAGGTGGAGAATGGTCGGATTCTCAGGATCTCAAGAAACTGGAACTATAGGTCGACCATTTATGGTGGCCGCGACTTCTGCCATAAGGGTAGATAGAGTCTCATGTGTCAGTTTAGGTGCTTTTACCAGCATCTAATCAAGGATCCGACGAGCTATTCCAATCATGTGTTCCCATGCTCCTCCCATGTGAGATGCATGGGGAGGATTAAATATCCATGTGTTGGGTTGAAGATAGCCATCGAGTGGTGAGTCAGGGTGAATGCCATCTTCAATTTATAGTTCTTTACAAGTGCCTACAAAGTTCGTTCCACAGTCAGATCCGAATACTTTGACTGGGCCTCTGTGGGCTTGAAATCTTCTCAGGGCGTTGATGAAGCAAGAGGCATCCATAGATTCAATGACTTTGATATGGACCGCTCAAATACTGAGGCATGTGAACAGTACTGCCCATCGTTTGCTGTTAGCTTCACCAACCCTGGTCTGTCAGGCATACAAAGACCAAGGGTCGAATAAATCGAGGCCTACATTGGTGAATGGTGGTTTGGAGCTCAGGTGCTCGGGTGTTAGGTCAGCCATCATCTGGTGTCGAGTCTGGCCTTATTGCTTGTGACAATGGAAGCAAGACTGCAGAACAGTTGTAATACATCTTTTGGCACCTATGATCCAGAGTCCACTCGCTCTAAGGGCACCTTCTGTGAAGTGGTGACCTTGATGATGAATTAGTTCATGGTGGTGTTGTACTAAAAGCCTCATTACATGATGGTTAGCTGGAAGGATGATGGGGCGCTTGCTGGGTGAGTCCATTTCTGCTTTGTGTGGGAGATCTCCTACTCGCAGTACCTCCTGTTCGTTGAGGTAAGGGTTCAGTCTCAGAAGTGGACTGGATTGTAGTATGGGCCTTCCTGCACTCAGGCATCCATATTCCAATGGATATGCGTCTTGTTGCACACTTCTCAATATTCGTCTCTCAGCATGAGTGCAGTGGTGTGGGAAGTATGGCTTGAAGCCTTTCCGATGACCGAGGAGATGGACGACTGTGTGGACAAGCACAGTTATTCCCACTATGAGAGGTTTCCATTGGGAGAAGCATTCAAAGCAAGCAGGTTTTAAGGGACCTATCTTCTCGTGTTGGAAGGTTGTTGCTAGGCAGATGACCAGAGGGACGACCGGTTCTACCCTCTTGGCTAAGGGTCAAATGTCACCATCATTATCATCATACTAGGAGTTAATACAAGTCAAAATCGGGTTTTTCTGGCTTCAAGGTGTCTGTATGCCACAGGAACTTGGGTCCTTTGAGCCAGGTAGAAGTTGATAACTGGGATGCAGGAATAGACCTTGTCGCATGATCTGCAGGGTTCTGATCCATTGGAACATATTGCCACTGCACGGGTTTAGAAGATCTCCTGATCCACTCAGCTCTGTTGCTCACATGGACATAGAAGCGTCTACTTTCATTGTAGATATAACCCAGTACCACTCTGCTGTCTGTATAGAAGGTGGAGGGTTCTAAGGGAAGATCTATCATCTTCGTTATTGTGTCTGATAGTTCTGCTGCCAGCACAGCTCTGCAAAGTTCCA